>WJEZ01000649.1:0-24903 GCA_009869925.1 Thalassaphorura encarpata
TCATTTCTCAGCAGAGCGCTCTTCACACTTCCGCGCTCTCCAGATTGCTGAAGAAAATGCCAAAGCGCGTCGTGAAAAAATTTGGTTGAACTATGAAGAACCAAAAGATGAACTTAAGCCAGAGGATGACAAAGCAGAGCGTCGTGTTGAACTCAAGAGTGTAATTGTGACTGAGGTCACTCCTGAGCTTCACGTTTTTGTTCAATTTACAAATGAGGTAGGTCAATGTCGTCGAGGTCAAGGAAGGACAGACTAACATTAATTGTACAAACTAAATTATTTCTTACAGGGTGATAAATTGGAAGCTCTTATGAATGATATTCGTCGTGAACTGAGTGAAAATCCCCCAATCACTGGTGCTTACACTCCACAAAAAGGTAAGTTGATTTTTTTAATTGATTATATAAATCATTTGATTTGATTTTGTGTTTGGTTTCCGTAGGAGCGCTTTGTGTCGCTAGATTCTCAGCAGACAATGAATGGTATCGTGTCAGAGTCGAAAGAGATTTGCCAGATAGAGAAGTATCCGTTTTGTTTATTGACTACGGAAATCGAGAGAAGGTCAAAGCATCCAAATGTGCTGCAATTCCAAACATTGCCGGAGCATCTCTCCCTCCTTTTGCAAAAGAATTTGCTTTGGCATGCGTTGCTCTTCCGGATGATGAAGAATATTCCCAAGATGCCATTGCATGTTTAAGACAAGACACAACCGAAGGAGGACGCTTTGGTCTTAATGTTGAATACAAGGTGAATTAAATTTGATCTTTCACCTTAGGACAGATTTAAAATTCTATTTTGTATTTACAGGTGGGAAATCTGGAATTTATTACACTCACTAATGAGAACACAAAAGAAGACGTGGCTCAAAATTTAGTTCGTGATGGCTATCTTTTGGTCGAAAATAGAAAGGAACGTCGCTTACAAAAACTTGTAAGTAAAATTGAATTATTTGTCGGGATTTTCTATAATTTAAATGTTGGACATGGATTGTTTTTAGGTGAAAGAATACAAGGCTGCAGAATCTGAGGCACAATTGCAACACAGAGTCATGTGGCAATACGGAGACGTGCGGGCGGATGATGCCCGTGAATTTGGAATGGCATCTGGCCGCTAAGTAAAAAGTACAAGTATAAATCCTGCCTACGTTCTCTCCTCATTAGTAAGACTTGACCCTTGACCGTACAAGACAAAATATGACTGGAACACATTTACATTTACGTTTACGACCTTATGACCATTTAAAAATCAAAAATGGGAGACTGACGATAGGGAAAGCAAATCCATCACATTACAATATGATACAAAACAAAAAGTACTTGCAATTTGATTGCAGCAAAAAAATGAATCAATTAGCTAGGCAGGCTGGCTATTTTGATTTTGTTCATTAGATAATTAACGTAATTGTTAGACTACTTCAGTGCCTGCTGAGATACATACATAACATAGGATAGGAATTAATATTAATTAAGGCTGGGACAAAGGTATTACTCTGTGTCAAGTTTTTGGATCTCTTATGCTTCCACTAGATCCTTCCAAATTTTAATTTTAACGTTTAACGTGTGATTATTTGTTGTTGGTGAAATTTTTTGGAGAGCCAGGAAGGACATCATGACATTTGTATTTGAGATTTTGGATTAGAATTTATTATTTGATGTTTTTTTGTCCTGTCTTGGTGGCGGCTTAAGCTTAGCTGAGAGTTGATGACACATGAACATGACCTGCCTTGATTACGTTACGTTATTTCATTAGGTTTTTTTGTACATAATACTACTACTGACTAATTTTTGGTATAAGAGGGAAATGGCCAATGCCTTGGCAGTTTTCATACATCACAGTTTGAATTACCTGGGACATATCTAATTAAGACTTTGGAAAATTTACATCACATTAATGCAACGGCCTGGACTGAGGGTAGTTATTAAATTAAGAGGTCCCAATAAAATGTTAAACTAAATATTTTGTGAGTCGGAAAATGGACTATTTTGGGTGAGAATGTCTATATTTGTATCATTGTTACATTTAAATGGGTCAACTCGTGTTGTGCATTCCTTCGCGTATAAAAAGTCAAAATAATTTAAAAAAATTAACGAGAGATGAGTGCTTAATTGTTGTGATGTGAGGTCAAGGTCATTCATAGCCCAACGTAGGTCATTTTGATACTTGACTTGTACTTGCACAGTCATCCTAATAGAAATTGCCAAAATTAAATTAAAAAGTTTTCCATGGATATTTGTGATTCAAAAAATTTAAAATTAAATCAAAAGTCTTCAATTTACTGAGCAGAGAGGCAGGCAAGCAAAAAAGAATAGCCGAGAGATTATATATGCAATGAGTATTTGTAAATTAAGCTAACAAAAATCACATTATATTCTTAACAAGTATTTGTCCAAGGTTTAATATTATTTTGCAATCCATTTTCGCTCAGTGAGTGGAGCGGAACGAGTGCAAACAAATGACATTACGTTGAAATGAATTAGGATTAGTTAATTCATTAATTTAAGATTGAATTACAATAGTATAAGTTTATAATTTTACGTTCGTATGTTATGAGAAGTGTTGTTGGAAGGAAAAGGCAGGAAGGAGGAAATGAATTAATGTTATGTACATAGTTACGAACAACAAAATAAAAATGTAACAGAAGGTATAAGTTTTTTTCTTGTGGTTTTATTCACTTTTAGGATTTTGAATGGAATTTTCTAGAGACTTGTGCATTCTTCCCAATCATCCTCCTCATCATTTAAGCTCATGCTCACAATGTAATGTAAAGATTTACTTCGCAATCGACTGTAGCTGTTGTCAAATAGCAACGAATCTAGAAAATATGTCAGGTCATGCTAGATTAGAATATTCACTATTAGATTAGATTTTTTAACATCGTACATTTTCCAGTTTTTTCACAAATCAAGGATCCTTCCTGTTGGTCTACGTGAGATGGATATTTTTCCATTCCACGAATTTCCTCATCCTCTCGTTTAATCCAGAATCCAATGTCATAGTCATCAGTTTTAAATTTCCATCTGGGAATGAAATTTGAATGTTTTAAAATAACCTTTGACCCAAAGGTTTATTTGTTAACTTACGTAAGAGTAGTTGCTGGAGAAGCAATGTCAAAAGTAATTTCAAACACGTCCCCTGCAGCCACAGTCACACTAATGAATTCTTCACCCCCATCGTCAGTGGTAGAAGTTTGTGGGGTCAAGGATAGGACTCCAATTCTGGATTTTGGATCCATGACCTTTGTCCCTCCATAGTGTTGAGGGTACTGATCCGCAGGAAAATAATTTTTGAGCGCTGGTTTCCATTTCTTTGTATTTGGTCCAAATATTTGGATTTTGCTGACTGTGTTGGCACTCAAAATGGGTTTGACGATAGCAAAGAATATTGGAAAGATTCTAGGAGCTGTAAAAGACACAGGTCAGGTCATGTATGGGTCAGAGGTCACGTCCTGCCACGTCTCAAACTTACCATTTACAACAAAACACTGCTTGAGTGTTTCAGGAAAATTGGCTTCAAATCGTTTGGCTGCCTCGAGTATAGCATCCACAGCTGAAAGGAAAATATTTTTCAAATTAGATCCGTTACTGCCTTCCCTGTTGACCTTTGACATTTACTTACCCCCCATCAGGGTCATTTGTCTCATTTGAAATCCTTGTGTGTCCACAATGCATACAAATTGTGATACAATTTTATCTGGAAGGACACTCCGTTCTTCACACAATTTGATCATGAGAGAAAATACGTGATTGATGTACTTGAGCCAAAGTTCTTTTTCTCCATTCTCAATTGCTTTCCTCACATCCCATTTCCCCAGGGGGACGATCAAAACTAATTTAACATTTTATGCATTAATTTTGAGTCAAATTACAATGTCATTCACATGATTAAGTTGAAATTTACTTGGATAACCCTCGTTTGTCCATCCACAGACTTCAAAATAATAATCCGTGACATAATTTTCTGGTGGGGTCCACTCATGCAATTTGTAAATATCGTGAATTCTTCTCCACTCAATTGACTTAATTAATAATCTGACAATTAGTTCAATTTTTCAGTTAGTAATTACGTCTTGCTCTTACCTTCCGAAGCATTTCTTCAGCCTGAGTGATATTAAGATTCCTGGCTAATTAAATGGACGCAAAATTAATTAAATTTCATCGTTATTGTTCTTTTAGTATTTTATGTATAAACCTCTGAGCCAAGTGAGCATGAGGATATCTGTTCTAAAATGAATCGGCAATTCATCTACCACATCACTCACTCTTTGCCGGAACTATACAAGTGAGGAATTTAATTAGTAATTAATCAATTAAACTGAATATTGTCTTTTTTTTTTGCATACTTGGGCCAGGATCTCTAATTCTTTAGACGAAGGAGCAGCCATGGTTAAATTTTGACAGTATAATTTTTGAATACGAGTAAAACAATTATTTGTTACTATAGAGGAGCAGGCAGAGTAAGAATTGAAAGACTAAGCGATTATAGACAGAATTTGGATGAGTGTCAAATAATGAGAATGGTATAAATGTTCAAATGTAAATTATGATATTATTTTCTTATCAGTCTGGTCAAGTGATTTTTGTATTTGCTATTCTATTGTTTTACACAATCGAGACTCTTTATCAGGAAGGTGAAGCTGTCAACAGAATTGGCAAATTCAATTCAATCCAGACGAAAGACCTGGCATATCATGCTCATGTCCTGACCTGTAATTCTGTCACTATGCAATAAAGTCCTACTCAAACTCATCAATCCAATTTAGTAACCCAATTCACACGTGCAGAAAATGCTAATATTTTTTTTATTAATTTCATTGTTTTTTATAGTAGTGAATGACATGAGAGATTTTTAATACGAATACAGTAACGAACCAGCCGTACCTGTAATGTATTATTTAGGCAGAACCAATTCTGACAAAAGTTCTTGATGGATCAGAATGAATTGTAAATTCAGGAGTCTCAATGTGTGTCTTGAGTGGCTGAGAACCATGAAGAATTGGGACAACTGCCTCAGGGCTTGGTTGAAGGTCAAGGTTAGAGGTCATGGCACCCATGAATGGTTTGTTGTTTGCGGGACGCATTGGCTTAGGTTTGGGTCCCATCGGGAATTCCATGGATTGTTGCTGTTGTTGTTGTTGCTGTTGTTGGAAATGTGGTTTTGGCTTGTGGGCAATTGGGGCAGAGAATTGAGCTTCATTGTTGTTGCTTTGACCTCCGTAACCACCACCATAGCTGGAACTAGCAGCATGTTGGGTCAAGGCCAAGGATTTTGCAATTTCAGCTGGAATTGGTGGAGATTTGGGCAAATGAGCTGCGACTGGATGAAATCCATTTTCGTCGGCTGTGTAGGACATGCTGAATTGTTGACCTTCAGGGCTTGTCCAGGAAACTTGTCCAGATTTCTTGGCTCCAGCTTCTCCCTTGACCACTGTCAAACCTCCATTCTCAGAAAACTTTGTACCATCTGCTCCTTCAGACCTGAAATTATAATTTTGAGTTTAATTCCTTGAAAAATCCGTAATAAAAAATGATGTAATATGTAAACATACTGGAAATTATAATTTCCATAATTGTCATTTTCTCCCAATAGTCGGACGATTGGGATGAAATTTTTCTTGAGCAAAGGTTCCTCTGCGTAGAGTTTATTGTAGCCAGCATTGGCTCCTACGCCAAACATCAACACGATCAACGCAAGAACCTGAAATTTCAACAAAATTTTAAATATACACAAAATTAATAATTTGTCCTTTGATTTTGCTTACGACTTTCATTTTCCGGATTTCGGCTGCTAATTTGTGTAGTGTATCTGTGGCTAGTGCTTTGACTGATGGTGAACTGATGAGTTTTAGAATTCTTGCCTCGGATTTTATACCACGCGTTTGTTTTTGTGTTCAATCTTATTTTTCAGTGGTGATTAGAAAAAGGAAAGGGCCTCAACGGACAACTGAGAACAGCTGAGGTCTCGAGGTCACCAAATCTATTTGTGTTTTCAACCCATTATTGGTAAGCAAAGGGCACAAGTCCTTGATGGAGATCCAAATGCCATAGCCATGCCAATGACATTCAACTTGTTTTTGAAATTGCTCTTGAAATAATCAAGGAACAAATTGAGGAGGGACTTTGGTTTAATTTTAGAATGGTCAGGACAGAACAGGATTCAAATTCAAGGTTTAAAAACAGTTTAATACAGAACAGGCCACTAGGACTGAAGGGAATCCCTCATCCACGTCTAGTCCGTCTGATACAAAGTTAATAAAATACCAAAATTAACTATCAAAATGTTAATAAACCTCATTTAGTGTACAAAGGCAAAGGAAAGAGTGTCCCAGGCACAGGCACACTTCACTCTTCTGATGAAATCCAACCTGAATAAACGATTCGTCTATTTATGCGAAAGTAAAAATATAAAATTGGAGTTAGAATATTTCAAAACTTAAAATGCCAACCATTCGTTAACTAATTAGAGGATTTTCAAAGTGAATGCAAAATGTGAAAGAGGGATATGTTACGAATCAATTTTGTTGGTTTATTTTGTTCAGTTAATAAAATTAGAAATGGAGGACGCATGTAAAGGTCATGATGAAGTTGAGGTCATTCTCTCCTGTGTTAGGGATCCTGCCGTTCCTTCCTGTACTACTCAGATCACGGTAGGCTGCCAAATGCAATAACTCGAAAATCCAAAGATAATACAAACTCATATTCAAGAGAACGAAGCCCTATAGGCTTAACAGCCACAGACTTTTGTTCTCTTGACTGTGAAGGGTTACGTCTGTCATACAAAGGTCACGTCAGTTTGTACAAAAATTAGTAGTCACCGAATGTTAGCAAATACTTTTACAGTTTAAAATGATTTTCAGTGAAACTAGAGTTCCTGATCTGGTCATGTTGTCATATAAACAAATTATTCGTCATTGTTGTAGTTCTAGGGCCTGATCTAAGGTCAATTGTCAATTTCTGCCAGTATTATTCTAACAATGCATCTGAAGCAGGCTGACCAACCGTCCTCCTTTGGCGCTGACGATTTTGCCGAAAAATTCACTTTTAACCCCCACTTTTTGACCATTTTGACGAAATTTCGCTTTTTACCCCCCCCCCCCTTTTTTTTTGAAAATTTGTCCTCCTTTGCGCCCAAATATTGTTGGTCACCCTGATCTGAAGTGCATATTCAATTTAGTTCTGTATATCATCCATCTGTTGTCCCGTACAAATCCATGAGTTTAGATATTCCAATTTTTCCTTTTTCGTCTCGACAGATTTGGAAATGATTTGGAAATTGACAATGACAAATTCAAATCAAACAAACGACAAACGCAATATGCAAATTGCAAATGCATTACAATACAAATCATGTCATGTTTGACATTTCCAAGTTGAAAGCTTAAAAAGTTTGACAGAAATTAAAAATGAGACCTTATTTGTTTTGGAGACTAAAAAAACCCTAATTTAGTGGGTTAATTAATAAATTAGATATTTTTTTCTTAATTTTTGTGTTGCAAATTGCAATTGGATTTATTTCTGTGCCCCAATCAGAAGGAATGGAAATGTAAATTCACTCGCCTCCCCTACGAAATTCAAAACTACGGTTCGGTATCGGTTCAACTCGACTTTCAATTTCAAATATAAATAAATTCGGTCAGACGATTTCCCCTGAATCAGTGGAAATACACTACACTTTGATCTCAACTCACAGTCATGGTTTGTATACTTTATCAATTAATTCATATTCACTTGATTCAATGATTTTTTATTCGTTCAATTTCAGCTTCCTCTATCCTTACTCAAGGCGGCTCAGTCCATGCCAATGGTAAAATCAGTTTAACTCAACATTTTTCATTCAAATTGTATCAGTTAATACGAGAAAACAATTATTAATTGTTACAGGAATAATATGTAAAGAGATAATTAGTTTTTAAACTTTTTCAGTTGGTTGAGCTTAAGAATGGTGAGACGTACAATGGGCATTTGCGTTTGTGCGATGGGTGGATGAATATTTGTCTTCAGGATGTAATTTGTACCTCAAGGGTAAGTCATTGGGATTAAGAGCCGTTAATATGTTTATCTACTAATTTGGGATGAGATGTCATGTCATTTAAACTGAAGACTCGCAAATTTTTTGTCTTGATTGTTTTTGCACTGAACTTATTGCCAGTCTACAGTCATAAGTTTTAATAAAGCCCCTAGATTAGCCTCTTACTTTTTCCATACTATAAATTATAATGATTACGTTTTTTGCTTAATTTTCATCAAACTGAGAACCCATCCTTACGTCTAACATCTAAAATCTACGCCCTTGATTCTGATTTGATTGACTAATTCTTGACGATGTGGTATTAATTTTCATCGACGTAGAGAGATGTTCCAATTCCCATGATAATTTTAGTAGTTGAATTATAATCGATCTAGTTCTAGCCCTTATCTCTTCCTGATAAGTTGTCGAGTTTTTAAAATTGATTCTGATGATGGTTTAGGTAGTTAGCTCAGTAGTCTTGTTAATAGTGTAGCAATAATGGTTTGTATTGATGACCATATTTTATTGCATTTTTCTGACTCTTCCAGGACGGAGATCGTTTTTGGCGTATGCCAGAGTGTTACATTCGTGGAACGAATATAAAATACTTGCGTATCCCAGATGAGGTCATGGCCTTAGTCAAGGATGAACAAACCAGTGGTGGAGCTGGTCGAGGTCGTGGAGGTGGTTTCAGAGGTAACTTCCTTTTCTTTAAATTATCTACGTAACGTTCGAATATAATATGGAGCAGTCAGTTCAAGTTCAAATTATTGACGAAATTCGTTAGCAATTTTGTAAATAATTTGAACTAATTGATCTAACTATATAAACCGAATCAAATGGAAGCGTATATAAACTGAATGTAACCAAAGCTTCCATATTTCTAAAAGAAACAGAAGAAAATGTTATTTTTTTTCAATTTTTGCTTCTAATACCACATTTCGTTAGTTTACTCTGGTTTAGTTTCGGTGTTTTGAAACGTTCTGATTATAAATGTTTGTATCGTTGTGATCAGGTGGAGATCGCGGAGGTGGGCGTGGTGGACGAGGTGGTGGCCGTGGTGGTGGTGAAGGAGGTGGAAGAGGTGGGGGAAATTACCGCGGGGGACGAGGCCGTGGTGGCGAAGGAGGCGGACGAGGTGGTGGTAGTTACCGTGGGGGACGAGGAGGTCAAGGGCAAGGCCAAGGACAGACCTCTATCTATTGATTCCATTATTATTTACCGCGTTGATGTTTCATATTAAAACAAATGTCTACATATATTAAATATTTTACATTCTGTTCTGTTCTGAAAATGAATTATTCGTCGTATATTGAAGTTGGTACTTTTTTTATTTATTCATAAGTTGTTTTTGATCGAAGGTTGGTTAATGTTAGAGTTAGAACTGCCTAGCATAGTAGCATACATAGAAAAATCATTTACATTAAGAATAAGATTAAGAAACAAAAGATACATCAGGGAGAGATGGGAATCTACGGGAAATTGATGATCAAATACAACTACTACAACACAAATATTTTTTAGTTTTGTTTTTGTTCGCTCATGAGTGAGTGAAGTGAACTCGTTGAAGAATTAAGTAATTTACTCTTGATTAAATTTAATTAACTAGGAGTAGACAGTGCACAGTAGATGTTACAAATGAAAGTAGACCATTAATAATTCTTGGAATTTTACTTTTTTCTTCCTTACTACGAAGTCGAATGGTCATTTGGTTGCATGTAGTACACAGTTTCTGTGATATGAGGAAATGATGAACCAAATCCATAGAGATGCCCACTGTATTTTGCTTCATCAATGTTGTCTTCAAAAAACATCTACAATACACACGGGTAATATTAATTAGCATTAGCATCGTAAGGACAAAGGTCACACGGTCACTTACCTCCTTCATTCTAAAAAATGTCATTCCCGTGAGGAGGGAATCACTTCCAGCTTGATGTTGTCCACCAATTCGTTCAATTTCCAGTTGATCTGCAACTTCTTGTAACCCTCCTTTCAAACTTTTGCAACTCTTCATTAAATACTGGGAAAAAAATCAAACTATCAGATGTATTTTATTCAAATTATTTTAGTAATTTACCTTGACATCGTAGATTGATGGGAAAAACAGTTTGAGAATCTCAAAGAATCCATCCTCATCAGGGGGTAATTTTCTATCCATGAGGATTTTGAGCAAATAGCCAAAATCATAGCCAGAATGAAAGGATACCCATTTTGGTTTTTCGGTCAAAACAAGCCCCGAGGTGATGAAAAATTCTGAGAATGTAAATGCATCGATTCCTTCTTGTTCGTGTCTTTTGAACTGGATCCCACAATTTGTCAAGAGTTCGATACTGTCAATTGCAAACATATCATCCCTGAAATAACAAAGAAAAAGGTCACAAAAATCAGACCATCATACGTACGGCTCGAGAATATATAATATAGTTAAGTGCTAATGCTTCATATTGATTAGCTACAAATAGTTTGATATGACATTTGACTTACGAAAGGGAAAATTGGAAATTAAACTGCCAAGTACAAATCCCAGGTGGTGTATTTCCTTCTTCATCCATAAAAGTGAGTCCAAGTTGAATTAATTTGAGGACATCAACGTATTGTTCTTAGAAGTTGATAATTATAGTCAGATCCATTCCGAAATTCTCCAATTGGTCTTGCCACAATCCCTGGGAATTCTGTATCCATTGCAATCACTGGATATTTTTTCACAATTTGACGAATCGTTCTAAATTCTTGATACAAATTGGCAGCCCATACATCCTTGATTCTTGACTCTGCCAATAGTTGACCACTGGCGGAAATCCCACCACTCCCACCTCTCCCTTCAGTCACAGTCATAATTACAAGTTTAACGAATAATTTGTTGTTGAAGATTCTTTTGTTTCAAGTCTTAATAAATAATTAATTAATTATAGAGCGAGCATAGCAATGAAGAAATGTAACGCACGTAGATGTACGTAGCGTACGGCGTACAGGCACAGGATAATGGTCTCATATGACGAAACAAGATTTGTCCATTCCCACCTTTGCGTGAGACAAAGGTCCCAGAGTTTAGGGTTTGCCAAGGTTCCTCTAAGGGCTAATTCCTCTGGTCACGTGAGTCAAGAACAAAGGGAAGAGAGACGCTATAAGGGAGGGAGGCCTTCGATGTAAAGTTAAAGATCAAAGGTTAGCTCCTATGACTTAATATTCAAAATAAACTATAGAAAATTTGTTGGACTAAAAGCTGCCTGGTCTAATGCTTAGCTAGTAGCTCTAGTTCTAGGTTCTAGTCACTTGTTTGTTTACGGGTATAGAAAAGAAGAATAGAATGAGGGAAAGGGTTGAGCATCTCATCTGATCTCACGTATTGTGAGATATTCGGATTGGATGCCTGTGGTCGGTCCATCCTGTCAAGATTTTGTTCAAATTGCGCCTTCCCTTTGGTTTCTTCCTTTGGTTTTCCTCCTTTTGAGCCCATGATTCAGTCACTTCCACTTCCCGTCCTAAGGCAGACAGGCACCTTGTTCCGTTCTTCTTCTTCTTCTTACTCCTTGCCACATTTCTTAACCCGGGCGGGCACAGTTAGTTGGATAAGATTTTGCAAAGTAAACAAACAAATATCAAAGACCAAACATACCTAAGCTAAAGCTCAACCCTAGGTTTTTCTTCCCTTTTCTATTTCTTATCACAGAATCAGTTGTTCAGTTTTAAACATTTTGTTTCACCTGCCTCAAGTACCTGAGCGAGCAAAAGTTCAATCAGCGAGCCAAAGTCAAAGTTCAAGTTTTGCAACGACACGACGCGTCAAGGTCAAGACGCGTCAACTAACAATTAATTACTGCTACTGCTTCCAATTAATTTGCCAAAGACAAACAAAATAAAAAATGAAGAAGAGATTATTAAACTCCGACTCCGACTTTGTGATTCTTCCGTTAAATTTAAATCAAATCAATACACGTGTGCGCGTCAACGTGAACGTCGTTAGACAAAACGAGCTATTAAATTAGTTTTTATTTGTAAAGTGTGAATCTCCTGTTGCTACGTCAGAATTGAGGTGAGTTTCTAAATAGTTAATTCTCTGCTATTAAAATAAATAAGAAACATTTGAATTTTTATTGTCCTGGGCTGATGATTTTATTGTTGTACTTGCAGATTTTTGGAGAAATGTTGTTTCGACGAGATCACTAAAGGCAAACCATCATCCTCTGGGAAACTGATCTAAAGGTAGCTACCAAAATAAATCATTTTAGCTATTAGCTTTAATCGTGTGTGGGATTAGGGCCTATGATAGAATTCTACATTGTATATTGCATTCTAAGTCAGACCATGCATATATTAAATCGTCCTTCAGGGTGCGATTAGACTAGACCTAGACGCTGATCCTCATCGCCAGGCTCTCAGCTCAGTAACTCATTCGGTAGCTCAAATTGTCAGATCAACAAATCATTATTTTTTATTGTTTTGTCCCAAGACACCAGTCGCAACGCAACTTTTCTTATATTTAATGAAAATTTTTAAAAAAAGAAGCGATTGTATTCTGAATTCTTGAGTTTCCATTTTATAAAAAATATTCAGACACAGTATGGTGGATACTTTTTTAAAAAAAAAACATCTAACGAGAACTCATCATTTTTGTTAAAAAATTCGTAAAATAGACCCTTGCAATAGAAACCTGGACAGAGGTACAAATTACATGAGTTTTTTATCAACTGGTTGACTTTTTCATTTCATTTTGATATATTATTTTCAATTTCTCTTTTTACTCCTGAAATTGCATCAATTTGCCTGGCTGCTTAATGCATAATCGACACTCATTTGATTGTCAATTCATTTCATTTCATCTACTTGGTTTCTTTGAAAGTGAGTGAACAATTTGTGAGGATGAGAAACTTGTCAAAGTCAAAAGGATTACAAAAGGACGTTCCTCTTTTGATTCAATCATGTCGTAGGTGACCTCGTGTGCCTCAGCTTCTTTGCCTTTTTCAATTTAATTTCCGTTGCTTCCTACCTCCCATATCATTTCGACTTTCGTTCAAAGGAAAATATTTTCTCTTCTTCTCTCTTCCCTTGTAAAATTGAATTTCTAAGATTTTGTTGGAAACAAAGAATATTTGACTTTCAGCATTCAGCTCGTGTGATCTATCCATCCATCCATCCATCCATGCAATATGCAAAAACTTTCTCCTCGCTTTCACTTTTCTTCGTGTTTTCTTTATTCTCTTCTCCGCGCCAAGCCAAGCCAAGCCAAGACATTTCCTTTTCATGCTCAAGGAAACTCCGTTCCCTATTATTTTTATTCTTAGGATAGGAGCTGATCCCACACTAATTAATTAATGTGGGATGACATGACGTGAGCAGAACAGAACAGAACAAAACTCTACGAATGCGAATGCGAATCTTTCATTTAATTTCAATTAAATTTACCCCTGCCTCTGTCTCACTGTGTGTGAAACCTTTCAAATAAAGGAGGTTTGGGAATTTGTATTCTTTCACTTGAATGATTTCTCCATCTCTCTCATGCGTCACGCCAAACCAACGCAATTCCAAACCCAATCCGAATTGACATTACAATTGAAGAATTAGCACAAGGCTAAGGCATGGGCATTCAGTTCTTGTACACACCATTCCCAATTTGATATAAAAACAACAACGACGAATAAAATTGCCTTAGTCCAAAGTCTAGTCTAGTCGAATACATGTCATGAGAGTCCAGACAGACGAGTATGACGTTTT
Source organism: Thalassaphorura encarpata (assembly GCA_009869925.1). Classification (NCBI taxonomy): domain Eukaryota; kingdom Metazoa; phylum Arthropoda; class Collembola; order Poduromorpha; family Onychiuridae; genus Thalassaphorura; species Thalassaphorura encarpata. Next base: position 13,720 of record WJEZ01000649.1, read on the forward strand.
GATTTGATTCGAATCAAAATCGAATCTAAAGAAGAAAACAAGTGCGCGTTCATTTCATGAGTTATTTTTATTATTAGCCTTAGCCCATGTCAAGTCAAATCTGAAGCAGGAGGCAGGAAGGAAGGAAGGAAATTGAGGTAGATTATAATTTCCTGTATCGATCATGTCATCATTTACCCGAGTTCGGGTTTTTATCTAGGCGTAAAGCGTAAAGAATTTCTTGGACGAAAACATATTTTGATTTGATATGGAATGTTGGTAGTGTAATATAAAAATGATGCTGCGGAGATGCTGGTTGGATTTAGATTTGAAAAAACACAAACAAGTCCAAGATGAGTTAAGTTGTGCGATAACCCTATGCATGCATACCAATCCTTATTTTTTTTTGAGTATTTTCTCCATGGATGAGAGAGATGTTGTTTTGCATTTGGTTAGGCTTAAGGACTGTGATGCTCATGCATGTAATGATAATAGGATGATGACATGTCATTCCTAATTCGCAATTCTCAAGAGTGAGTGAGTCAGGACGTCAAACGAGAACCTCAAAGGAAATCTTTCTCATTATCTCAAATGTTTCTTCAACCGAAGTTTCCGCACGCAAATTACGTATGATGACTAATTACATTTGAGGACTGAAGCCCTAGCACACCCATCCTGTCCTCTGAAACTAACTCCTAATTTTAGTTTAACTCCTTTCATTTTCATAATTTGCCTAGTTTCAACCAGTTTTTGAATTGGCTCTCATTTTCATTTTCTTCTCATTCGGTTTTTGATCGTCATACGTGAAGGACGCTAGAAACTAGACGCTAGACGCCAGTGTTAGTTTTTGAAATATTTTTTGTGTGATTTGTGGATATTTGTACTTAATTTGCATTGATTTGTTTTTAGGAATTGGAGATGGATTGAAGAGGATGAGATGAATGCCTGATCTGACATGATGGGTTGTATTGGGAGTCATTTGACCCGGGTCATGCACTCAATTTCTGATACAATCTCAGAAGTTCGTTCCTCCCGTCGTAACTGTACAAACATCTTCAATGTCCTCAACGTTGATGATTTGGGAAGACATTTGGCTCCAGGAAAATTGGAAGTGACAGAAAATGATTTGGTGTTAAGGATTCCAGGGAAAGCACCCCTTACTTGGCCACTCCGTTGTTTGAGACGCTATGGCTATGAAAATGATCTCTTTTCTTTTGAGTCTGGGCGTCGTTGCCCCACGGGGGCAGGGATTTATGCATTCAAATGCTCTCGTGCTGAAACCATTTTTAATCTACTACAAGCCAAAATCCAAGTAAGGAATTTGAGCATTACACTCCCACCTGCTTCAGTCCATCCAAATCAAATGGAAGGAGGAGGAGATGATGAAACTCCAGTTTCAATGAGTCCGACCTTTGACTATGTCAACATTTCTGAAAGTCATCAAGGTCAATCCCATCATCAGACTGATACAGAACCAGATTCCCCACAATCCCCTGGGGTAGACCAAGGTCAAACCCAGGGCATTCCCTACCAACATCCTTTATACATGAATGTCGAAAGTCAAAAGAAAATTCCAATTCCTCAAGTTTCAGGAGCCATTTACCAAAATCATTCTAGGAAATGCAATGGAAATGGGCATAGGAGAGTCCTTGAAGGGCTCACCCCTTCCGTTCCACTCCTCTATAAAAATGATTTGAATTTTAACACAAGGGAAGAGCGTGGAGGGTCAAGTTCAATATACTATACAAATGTTGAGTGCCGAAGAAAGTCTTCAACGACAACGACGACAGTGACCCCAGAGGTCAATTATGCAGAGCTTGACCTTGAGCAAACCAGAAAACTTCCAGTGGCTAGCAGAATAAGAAAAGATGGGCTAGGCCCACAACATTCGTCCAAACAGGGTCAAGGTCAAGGGTCAAAGCCCTCCTCACAATTTAAACCAGGACTCAAACCCTCCAAAAGTGTTGGGTATACAAATCCTTATTCAGAGTCAGAGTCAGGGGCAGGGGCTGCCCCAGAGGGTAGCAGTGGGGGGGAACTAGGGTATGCAACAATTGACTTTGATCGTACTGCCGCCCTGAGTGGAGTCACAAGGACAAAAATCAAATTGGATTTTCACTCAACGTCCATGGACAAGGGAGATAGAGAAAGTGATAATCATTCAAGTGTACCCTCTGGGGGTAGAAAAACTAGACATAATTCTACAGCTATTTAAGTTTTAATTTTAATTTAGGGTCACAAGGTCAACTCCTTATAGTCCCTACACAAATTCCAACCTTAAAAACCCAAGTATTCGTATCAATTTCTAATGTATTAGAAAGCCAACGCTTTTGTGACTAGATTAATTGTTAAAATTAGACTGGAGTTGACTTTCATTCTTGGAAGTCTTAGCGCGCCGCGCGGCGCGAATCAAGTGTGCATCCGAAATACGGATAACTTTGTACATGGTCACTAATGTTACCAAAAAAAATACGGAGAAAGAAAAGGTAGAAAATGTCGATGTTTAGACGGAGAGCTTTTTAATGAAGTCGTAGTTTTATAAAAACAAATACACAAAACCTAAACGGAGGGCTAATTCTGAAATTGTTGTAATAATAGAGCAAATGATATTTTTCGTAATTAATTAATTAATTGAATTTGTAGTCAATCCAATTTAGTAATACTACGTGCATTTGCATAGTACGTGTATTTTCTACTCAAAAACATTAACCCTTAACCCAAATTGGTAGCTGAAAAAAAACTAAAACGTAGTCGAAAAAACAAACAGGTTGTGGTTACTGCGATTGCGGGTGAATTGGAATACTAAAGGCATTTTCGTCCAAAATAATACGTAAGATTGCATTGCAGTTATGAAACTACTTGACATTTTCTAAAAACTCAAATACGAAACAATGAATTGAAGAAACAATGAAATTTTCCTATAGTAAACATTAGGGGTATGGAAATGAGCCTAAAGTTAATTAATCAAGCCAAACCACATTTAGATTTCGGGGACACAGGGCACTTAATTTTAGTTTTTAGACAAGCCAAGCAATGAAATTCCTAGATCAACGTCAGCCAAAGAAAACAACACATTATACGTACTCATTGCTATACGATTATCCTTAATTGTTATTGTTATTGTTAGACATGAGGGTCCTACGATGTAGCTAGTTAATTAATTAATTAATTATGACCTAGGTTACCAAAGAGAAATTAAGGAAAGAAATGTATACGTTCTAAGCTCATGTTGCTATTTGTTCCTTTTAGTACTCATTGTCAGTCTTTTTATTCAAAGTTTTGAATAGCCAAGCCAAGTTTGAACTTACTTTTACTACTACCTTATCTACTCCTACGTTACATGAGGTGTTAAATAGTTTAAAATTTTATTTCTACAATATTTTTATTTTGTATCTCAACTCATGTTAACTTTTTTGGCCTAAATCACATTCACATTGATTCTCAATCATGACTATGACATGACAATTTTGTCAAAAAGTTAAAATAAAGTCGTACAAGAATTATTAATTGTTGCTGATTTTTCATTGATTTGTGTGACTAGGACTTACGTTGTACCTAGGTTGACTTTTTTGTGCTGAGTTTGAAGTTAAATGTCATAATCAAATCCAAAACCCATTTTGTTATTTTGTTTGACCCAATCATCAAATGATGAATTCATGGACTCTGTGAAATAATTATGCCAATCTCCAACTTTTCCTTTGCGAAGGAACGGAGTTTCTTTTTCATTTCGAAGTCCAAGAGAATCCCAATGAGAATAATTGACTGATGGATTTTTGGACATTCGTTTGAAATCTGTATGGGCTACTAGGACTTCCACGTCTTCAGAGCTAAGTGGACGTTCCAGAAATATTCCAATACGCTGAAAGGTAAAAAACAAAATATCACATAAAAATTGCTATAACAATCTACAAATCATTTAAATTACCCGAATAACTTCAGCAGGATCTCGGGACAGGTCTTCGTATTTGATGATGAGAACATTTGGATCATCTTGCCTCTTGAGATAACTCTCAATGTGACCAAAATATGGGGTGTACGGAACTACATGCAAAAATAAAAATGTGATTAAGAAATATTCAATTCCGTTCTCTTAAATTTTAATCTTACTTTCATTCTTTTTGAATTTTTCCAGAAATTGATCCATGGACCCATGATAACTTGAAAAAGCCAACATTCTTGCAAAGTAATAATAAGAAACGGCAGTATCCTTTGGATTTCTCATAATGTAAATAATTTTGGCTTTTCCAACATCTTTTGGCAAATAATCGTAGGGTAAAATGCGTTTTGATGAGTCTAGGTGAAGGCATTCGATTCACAGTGCTGAGTCCTGGGTAAGGATATTCCAAATAAGGAAATCGACTCTCCATCACATCCTCTTTAGCTTTGGCAAAGTTTAAATCATATTGGATCAAATAAACGATTTCTTGGAGCCAAGTTGTTCCGGATTTTGGAAAACTTGCTACAATCACATCATCTTCTCTCACACTCAAAGTACGAATTGCACGAATGGTTCCATCTTTAATCATTTGACTTGGGAGGACACAACTAGAAGAGTCTGGCTCACCAGAGTTTTTACAACGATAGAATTCCTTATGACCTCCTGTAAAGTTTTCATCTATAGGAAGACGAACACAATCCTTCATGTTTTCAGTCAAACGAGCATTTTTAACACGACGACCATAAAGAGCAAGTCCAAATGTAGTGCCGAAAAGGAGGGTTGAAAATACTTTTTTGTAAGAGCGATATTTATCTTCTTGTCTTTTCCCTTGACGCTCGTCTTCTTCCAATTCTGCTGCTGTTCGTTCTCGCTCTGGAGGAATATTTGGGTTTGATGACAATACTGACATGTTTCGTGCACTTGGTCCATGTGGGTTCCCATATTTCAAGAAGTACGATGATGGGAAACCTATAAATTCAATAATAAGAAATAAATGAGTGAAATTTTGTGTTTAATCCAGTTGTTCATACTTCATTTCGTCACCTATCGACCTACACCTACGCTCGGCTAAAATTCACTACAATAAATCATACAAACGTAGAATGTACTAACGTAGCGTCAAAATTAACCTGGCACGAAAATACAACATTTAAGGTTCAATTGCATACAAAATACATTATATTACGTTCTCCTAGTGCTGTTACGCTAACCGAATTCTCTTAAAATCATCAGACCCAAATATTTTATGAACATAGGTAAGAAAACTCGACACGATGTCATATGCTAGCCTCTAAATAATAATTTAAGTATTGTAGTAATTAATTATCTATTTACCAAGGCGAGATCCTGCCAAAGTATTCATGTTGCATCTTTCCATATAAGCCCTGACCATTCGAATAGATGCATTTTGACAACAGCGTTGAATTACACGTGTAGAAGGCATTCTTGAATTAAATCGAACGACAACGAAAAATGAGAGTCCAATCCAAAATTACAAGATCTATATTAAAATTCAGAATAAGAAAAATGCAGTCTATCTGTAGAAAAACCAAAACGGTGAAATTTTGAATGTAAACAAATTAGAATTTCTCACCATGACTATCTGAAATTCTTGCTGATGCCGATACAAGCCCCGAACGAAGTTGAGTTTCTTCGACAACTACAAAACAAAATCAGACGACGACGAAGAATTTCAGGTTTTTGTTGATTTGAATTTTGATGTTTTCCCGCTCATTTGAATTTGCCGGTAAATCTAGATAACATGTTGATAAAAATTCTCAATTGACCCAGGACCAACTCAATTTCTCTTTGTAGTACCCTTCGCCTTCACGCAATGACGCCTTGCCTGCTTTCCTTTTCAGTATTTCTTCCAGTCCAGCCCAAAAATATAAAAGACCGAATGGAAAGTTTCAACCCCAATTTTTATTTTGAGGAGAAAATTATGAATGAAGCCCATATTTAAAACAAATAAAAAACGCGTAATTAGCTTAGGCATTTCTTCTGGGTAGAAATTTTTGTCATGTCATGAGTATTTCTGGTATGAATGCGTGCGTAGAGGATTATAAGAATACCCGTAGCAGTACCCGTACCGGGTAGATCCGAAGAAGAAATCCTGGCTGGCCGTGGTATATTTTCCGGGAGGGGGAAGCCAAGTATTAAGAACTATGGTTAAGTTGTGTGTAGTCCATCCTCTCTGGGTTATATGACAAGCTTTCCTTTGACTTGCCTTTGAGAGTCTTGGTCCCTCTGACCAAATGTACATGGATGGGTAGATATGGGATGGAGTTGGTTTCCCTTCTGCTGAATATTGAATCCCTATCCTAATACCTGCTTTGCTGCATTTGGTTTTGACCTCCCTCAGATCAGACTCAGGACTACGAAACGAAACAAAATCATTCAAAAACTAAAGCAAAGCATGTCCAGTTGTTGTCTCTTCTTGTTCTTCTTCCTTTTGACCCCTTGCCCATAATATATTTTATTCTAATTATTCAAATATCATCTCCAGACAACAACAAGGAAATCAACGTCTCAAGCACAAGCAGCCAAAGCAAAGTCTAGAAAGAAAAAAAAATTAAGGCTAAAGCCAAAAGTTCTGCTCCATCCTAGTTGTCCCGCGCTCTTAAGTTTTTATTGTTAAAACGATAGGCCTTCTTGCCTGCCTGAGTCAAAGGTCATTCAGTGACTAGTGAGTGTTTAAGTTAAAATTTTTAATTATTATTAAATGCGGAAGGGAATGTGTCCCACCGCAGCAGCAGGAGTAGTTTGTTCATTTGTATCTGGAGCAGCAAGAGCAACTCGTCTAATTTTAATTCAACAAAGACAAACATTGCCAAGGGCCTAACTCAACAACTCAAGATTTTATGGTTCAAGTGACCTCGTTTAGTTGTTTTGGTCACAAATAAAGAGAAAGAGCAAAAAGAAATGGGGACTCTGAGTTACCCAACATATTGGGATGATGAAGATGAGGAATACCCTGGCCCTGAGGTCGTTGCTGTTGATGAGGACACTGACTCTGACCTGAGTGACGACGAAGAAGAGGACGAAGAAGAAGAAGAAGTGTCAATGTCTTTGTTTTATTCTGGGGAAGTTGGGATGATGGGGGAATGTGATTGGAGATCATCATCAGAGGCTGCCCATGCTCCTCTCCCACTCTTGTCATTTAGGAAGTCTGTGTTTGGTGGATGCGGTGGTGCCCATTGTTCAACTTCACCCCGAGGAGGAAGGATGTCATTCTGGAAAAAGTGTCTCGTTCTTGTACTACTACAAATTGGATGCTTGGCTGCCATTGAACATTCTACTAGAGGTAAGTCAACACAACACAACGCAGCTGTTGCTGTTAACTATTAATTAATTTTAATTAAATTAAATTAAAATCAAAGTCATGTCATCATGAATTAGCCTTCGCCTTCAGGTACGCAACGCACGACTAGACATGCCAGTCAAGTCAATAGTCAAGCCGGCCTTCTGCTCTAATTTTATTTAGCGTTGAATTGGTGTCAATTGTGAATGCGTCTCTGGATTATTTAATCAGACATCTCAGACTCTTTTTTTCTTTGCCTTGCCTTGTCAAGGCTAAGGCAAGCATTGACTTTCTTGGGTATCATTGAACTCCAATTCCAGCATCCAGTCGGCTGACACTGGAACTGGTTCATTTCATTCATCATTTCGTCTTTGTGATTGTTTACATTTCGCAATTCCTAGGCCAGGTCGGCTAGCCGGATTGAGTTTCATTTCATTACATCATTCACCCAATTGGCAAGGAAAGGATACGCAATTCTCTATTTTATTGAGTCTACTCTCCGAATCAGTATTATGACTAATCAAAAAAAGACGGACAGGGTATTCTATTACGTCTCGTCCTCATCCGTTCTCATTTATAACAAAATCAAAACAAAACTATTTTTTCTTTCTTTCTTCCAGTTCAACGTCCATGAAGACGTAGTTTTGTTTTACTACGTACGTACGTAGACGTAGCACGTAGGTACCGTGAAACCCTGAAATTGCAATTTGCCATCATCTTTCCTGCTTAGCTTAGCTACAAATCAATAATCGCATCAATAACAATCTCAGATTTCACATTCACATGCATTTATTTTTTTAATTGTAAGCATAGCTGAACTGACTCGACATAACATGACATGACGACATGTGTTGTCTTGTTGTTGTCTTGTCTGCCTTCTTCTTGGGAAAATTGAATATCAATTGATTATCTCTTTGGTCGGAATAAACTTCGAGTTGGACGTCAATGTGACTCTGATATTTCAAAATTGTTCTCATTTTTATGCAGTTTTAGCTGATCGCTTATTTTTTCCCCTGCCTCAATTGGCATGGCGCCTGGGAATTGAATAATTGAGAATTTTCTTTGAGATTCCAGACAGATCCAGATTAATTTGATTTTATGAGTTCAATGCACATGTAATAATTTGTACGTTACGTATTGACCACGCCATGCCATGAGGTGAATTTATTGTCAGTGTCATTGTCGACATTCGCAATGAATTTGTTGATGTTGCATTGCCATTGCACGGCATACTTGTCTGAATTTTGCCTTGCGTTGAATTTATTTATTCAGTTCATCAATTCAATTCAGGTTGAACCTATGGATTTGATGGTTGCATTTTTACTCATATTTATGCAAATTGAAAATCATTTATGAAGGAAAGTGAATAATTACGGATGTAATGAATAATTGGAGAGGAAAGGAAGGGCATCAGAATTTATTTGGCCAGGTCGTGATAATGATAGATTTGTACGCGGTGGAGTAGAAATGCCCTTCAAATTATAATCAGACCTGGATGATAGAAGGTAACGGGTTAGATAAGTAGGTTGTCACAAGTGTGCTTCATTTGATCCCCATGTTAATTTCATATCTTCTGCTATCAATCATCCCATGCTTCTGCTTGTGCTTGTGCTTCCTACTCCTTTTATAGTAGATGAAATGAATTCTATAGTAATACTACGTTATTTGTATTTACAAAACGAAGGAAAGGAAAGTACATTATAATCTAGTCAGTCTAGCACAGCAAATGATAGGAGCCGAGCGATTAGAATTGAATTGAATTTAGATGGGATGCATCTATATCGGAACCTACCTATGTACGTATAGTCTAGTCTAGTCAAAGTCTAGCGTTATTAGACTAGACCGTAGACCCAGTGTTTTCTTGTTTTCCTAACCATCACTTGAACTTCATCAGCGCAAAAAGCATTAGCCAAATCATCTCACCTCTGATGAAACTTCAACTCGGAGCTATGGACACTGGACATCATATAATGTAAAATCTAACGCAACATAGATAATTCCTGGATAAAAAATTAATTTACTTTACTGATAGCGATAACTAACCCCTGGACTGCCCTGCCTCTAAAATTGCATAATAGAGAAATTAAAATGGACTTGAATCTCAAATCTTGTCCTTCTCTTTGTTGTCTGACCATTTGTAGGTAAAATTTACTATGAGTTTAAAAGTTTGAACCGGTTTTCGGTGGATTTCTATGAAAAATCAGATTTTATGCAAGTATAGTTGGAATTTATGTAATTTACTTTGTCAATCCAATATGGAAATGAGATTTGATTTGTTGCTGTTGCATTAGGCAAGGCGCGAGTCGCAATGCATGGCAATGGTAAGGCAAGTACAGTAAGAACAAGATTCTGAGTCGACCTTGAATAATTTTAATTATGACTTCATTTTTCTCCTTCCTTTAGCTCTGGGTCAGACTGGGCACTGGATTCTAATTCTAGTTTTCCATGGCATCTGGATAAATTGAGTTGTTTGACTTGTACGGTTTTTGGCTTCTCACAAATTATTCATAAATAGAATTGAATAGAACAGCGGCTGATGAATGTCAACATTTGATTGAAGGAAATTAGTTTTTGATTGTTTTGTATGTGTAATCATGTAGGTCAGGATAGAACTGTTAAAATTATTAAAAAGGCCTAACCCGTGCCTACGCCCCTAGTCCTTATTTTCATTTCATTTTCATTTGAGTTGTTGAATTTGAATTCAATTTTGTGGAAGACCTCCTGGGTTTGACATGAATTGTTGACACTGATGTGTTGTAAAAAGAGATGACATGTGCAGAAGGTAGTGGTTCTGGTTGTATTACGAAGTTTCTTTGATTTATAGTTGTTAGGCTAAGGCAGGGCATGGGTAAGGCAAGGCAAGGCTACGACTACGATTACTGCGTAAATTTTGTGATTTTAATGAAAGAGCGTAGCAATCGAATACATTCTGGGTCTTCTTCATCTACAAATTTACTTTTTTACTCAATTCTTTTAATCAGGAGGTAAAGGAAAACATGAGATGTTGATTTAACTTATTAAAAATGCACATGCACGCAGAAATGGAAATTATTTTGAATGAGATTGATGCGTGAAGGAAATTTTTTTCATTTTGAGGGCTAGAACTAGGCAATAGCAATAGGAATTATCTATGAGGACAAGAACATGACTCTTCTCTTCGGTCAGACAGGACAGTTTGATTTTTTTTTATTCATTTGAATATTATTTTTAATTTGACCATGTTAAGTCAAGTTTTGGCTTAGGATTAGGCAGCGCTGCGGTAGGATTAGTGCTGAAATGTTTATGGTTCTAACCGCGATTGATTATTATGAAATGAGAGCAGAAGAAGAGAAGAGGTAAAGAAGAGCGATGTGATGTGAACACATGATTGATAAGTTTACTAGTCCGTCCGTCCGTCTCTTCTCTCTTTTTCTTTGAACTAGGCTGGAAGAGATTTGAATTTATATTTATACATAGACTCAGACTTGGACTTTATGCTTGGTTTGAACTAGGCTAGACTCAGACGCGAGGTCATTTGACGACCAACGAAAAAAAAAAATATAAACTTATGATAATTTTTGTTATGCAGTTTATGTAATAACTTTTGCCCTTTCTAAGCATTTCCTTTTCCTTTGCTTTGGGTTTGGATGGAGGACTAACTTACTTGAGTATTGAGTTAATTTTTTCGTACTGTTGTTGACCTCAATGGAAAATTTTGTTTCGGATTCATAATAAATTATTATTAAATGGAATTAGAATCTGAAAATACATTGCTTTCATGATTTTTGGTTTTACTTAGCAACATGTTGCATTCAGCATACATTTCATGACTCATGATTTAATTTTTAATCCGACCTGGAAGGCAAATTGTAAATTTATTATTAGCTAAGGCGATTAATTTTTAATTAATTGGATAGCTGACCTCTTGAATTCTGAATGTTAATATTTTTGTATTTTTCTTTATTTCCAGGTTTGGCTTATGAAGAGG
>WJEZ01000650.1:0-24892 GCA_009869925.1 Thalassaphorura encarpata
TTCTTGCGGTGCAAAGATCAAGACAATTTATGGTGCAGTTATTATGATAGAGTTGCAATGTTCGTGCCATAGAGATGTCAAACCTCTATGGCTCCACCCCTACGCACCGTTACTTTCTTTGTTCATACCCGCGAAATTCAAAAATTCAGTGCTACGTTAATTCCCGCCTTTTTTAATACTCTATGGCCGCATCACTGACGCACCGTTACTTTCTTTGTTCACACCCGCGAATTTACAAAATTCAATGCTAGGTCAATTCGCCCCTGTTTTAATTCCACTATGCCAAATTAAACAAAATTCACAAAATTCATGAAATACAATTCATTGAAATATTGAAAACTCTATACAAATGTAATTAAAATGGGTTTAAAGAGAATAATTTTTGTACTCAATGAAGGGCCTTTTTCCATTTTCAGAACATCATATGGCGAATGCGATTGGTTTGTCAGAAAGTCAATTTTATCTAGTGCTTAATAGTCGACGTCAGGGCCCCGTGGTTCTCGAACCCTAAGATTTCGGCTCACCTGATCTCATTGCTGCTTCGGCACTTGTAATTAGAAATTGTATTAAAAATTCGTTGTCCTTAATTTATTGGATTTGGAACTTTTTCGAAGTTTCCCATGAATTTCTTGCATATTAAAAGCGCACTCTGTTCGCCTTACTTCTGAGTCTACGCAATGTAGCGGATTTTTACAAAGTGAACCAGATAATACAGTTGAAGGCAGGGAATGGTATGGACTGCTCTAAATAATATTATTATTACGACGTGACGTACAGGACGGAGTAAATTGATTATTTATTTGTGATTCATTTTTAATAAACTGCGACGTTACGTTACATTTGTGAATTTTACATTAGTTAAGTTTTAGTTTAATCCCATTTGAATCGAACCGAGTCTATTAGGAAAATCCATCAGGTAAAATGTTGATTTGCTTGTTGTCTTGTGTCTTGACTTGGCTTTGTAAATTTAATTTTGATATTTTACGTTTTCAGTGGACCAGACTCATTAAGAATTGCCAGACTTAAATTTCCAATATTGACGTTGTTTGGATGCAATTAGATGATAGCTAATCATAAATATTCCCCTTTATCTAGTAAGCGCTGCATTGATTCGACTAGGGAGGTTCGTGTAAATTCTAGCATAAAAATTAGATGAAATATTGATGTAATAATTTTCGAATGATTACATGATTTCAGGATGAAATTGATGCTGAAGAACAAGTTGTTTTAATTGAAGCAGAGCCTGAGCACTCTGTGGATTTGGATTCAGAATCAGAAGAATCACCAGCTGCGAGTGCTGAAGGAGTTACAGGGTACTGAATCTGGGGAATTATTCTTGGCGACTTTGCCAGTGACACAATCGTCACAGTCACAATTGCAATTGCCATCATCCCCCTCCAAGTCTCACGAGTCGTCCTTGCGTCTTGCCATTTTACAAATGATCACGTCCTTCCCTTCAAGAACATTCATCAAAACCGTTGCCAAATTTTTCATTAAACTCATTCTGAAATTATGGAAATGGGCATCAACGTTCCTAATTGCAATTTTCTTTGTGTCCTGGTTCTACGGGGGAATTCTGCCGTACTTTGTCACACTCTTTGCGCTTCTAGGTAAGAACAATGAACGATGACCAAAGATTTTCCTAAGTTGCTACATATAACATATGTGAGATTAAATTCGACGATGAAATGAAATTTTTGTATTTTGCTAGGTCTGGGCTATCATATTTCTGACAGTCTCGTTTATCAACCCGAAGTTCCAATTGAGTCTCGCGTGTTCGTCCCCTCTCCGAGGGAATATGATCTCCCTTTTGAGCCAGTTCATATTAACACAGCTGATCGTGTCAAACTTCACGCTTATTTGATTAAGCAACCAAGGGCCAATAGTCGCAATATCCCAACGATTATCTACTTTCATGGAAATGCTGGGAATATCGGTCATCGGTGAGTCAACAGTCAACACTTCCGAAACTCAACAGTCATACAAGCTGATCTTAGTTTAGCAATAAATTAATTAACATATTCATCAATTTTAGGCTTCAAAATGTAAAGGCTTGTCACAGTGATGGTAAATGTAATATTCTTCTCGTGGAATACAGAGGATTTGGTCACTCAGAGGTCAGTTAAGATTAGAAAACACAGATGCAGAGTAATTGAATAAATAAAAGCATAGCAATTTTTTTTCAAATTATTTCAGGGTATTCCCTCCGAGAATGGTTTGTATTTGGATGCTAAGGCCGCTTTTGAATTTGTGGATGGACGTGAGGATTTAGATTCTTCTAAAATTGTCATTTTCGGTCGATCTCTGGGTATTTACAAAAAATAACTTATTATTCCAGAAATTATATTTCGTGTTGTAACAATATTTATGTGTCAATTTATTTTTAGGTGGAGCTGTAGCTATTGATTTGGCTTCCCGTTGTGACTATCGTGATCGCATAGCTGGACTCATTGTAGAAAATACGTTTACGTCAATTCCAAATTTGGCAGTTCATTTGTTTCCTTTCCGCGCAGTGAAATGGATCCCAGGAATTTTCTATAAAAATCGGGTTAGTTTGAGTTTGACTTTACATGCGTAATGAGAACGGCTTCAAATGCATTGTATTGGGACTTCATATAATCATATTTTTTTCAGTATGAGAGCGTCAAGAAGATCAATTCAGTGGTATGTCCAGTCCTCTTCATTTCTGGGGCCAAGGATGATCTTGTTCCTTATACAATGATGAACGAACTATTTTCAAAGTGTTCTTCAAATGTTAAAAGACTGAAGCGCTTTCCTACGGGTGGGCACAACGATACCTGGTGCTGCAAAGATTATGGGCCACAATTCTCTTCATTTTTAGACGAGGTACGAAGAGGAGGGAATACTCACGATCAAAAGCAGCCACGCCAAATCTAGCCACTGAAGTAATATATGAGACGATGGGATCAGACCACTATTCAGAGTTCAAACAGTTTACTATAATTTTTTTAAAATATTTAAGGCCTGAATTTGACAGACTCAAAGGTATTAAGGCCAAGGTGCCTGGGGTTTTCAAAGCTGTGCATTATGCTCGGGATTAGATTTAACTATGCTTGTGTAGAAATGGCTGGCTGCTTTATTCGTGGACAATGTGTATGTAATTTGTCTCGTGAATCACTAACAACAATTAATTTTTATTCCAATTCCAGGCTCTTATCTCAGTCGCCAAGAAGGAATTCCAAAATTTTCAACCCTTTAATGACAACATAGTTTAGTGCACGGATGACAAAATGACAATACCGGTGAGGTCGTCATGTAACGTCCCAGTCCCAGCCTCCCAGCTTAGCAGCAGTCTGCTGAGAACGAAGACCATTCCAAAATCCAAAAATATTATTATGAACCTGCGTATAGCTTATGTATGCGTTCCTTAGTTGTTTACGTACTTAAAATTACCCATGAAATTGTATTGTTATTCGTATAAGTATAAGGAATATCGGTCCGAGTGTAATAACATGATAAGTATTAATGGTGCTTCTCAGATTCTCACCCAAATAAAAACCTATTTATTACTTAAACCATGAAGAAATCGGAACAAGGTCGAATGAATTGTTCGTGTTTTGCAATTTTTAAGTGATAAGGCCTTATTTTGGTGGGTAATCATACGGAAATTGAGTGAAAATATATTTCCAGTCGGCAGTATCGTTACATGTTTCAAAATTTTGTAATATTATAGCGACGGCTAAATGATTTTTGTACGAAGAATTACGACATTCGTGCCCGGCAATTTGATACGAAGCGCTCCTTGTTTCAAAATGGTATCGATTTTTTTTAAAAAAATGTCGAAAATGTACAATTTCGATTTCGACAAAATTCTTTGTTGTCATAACAAATTGGATTTCTCTGACTCGTCTCAGCTGTGAGTCTCCGCGCGAAGGAATAAACAAACCAAGAGATCGGATGATATTTTTTTCACACGTACACACAACACAACATATTTTATTTCCATCCATACACATTTATCTAAATTTTGTCCTCTGTCCCCTTTTACTTCCTAATCACAACCCCCCACTCCCACTACTCCTGAGGTCGAGGCCAGGGTCAAATCTAGTCTTGGACGGGCTGTCCCCAGAAAAGTGATAAGGGTCGTAGGACAAGAAAATCCTCAACTCAGTCGTCAGTTTAGAGCTCAACCTATCATCATGGGCACTCCTGGAATCTTACTATATTATCATCCACATTCATTCTACTCTCAGAAGGTATACAAAGATGAATTTTTTTATAGGTCATGTATTATATGGTTATATGTGTAATTTTGTTTTTATCACGTATTTTAACTGTCTGCAGGTGGTGATGGCTCTTCATGAGAAAAAGATTCCATTCCAGACTCGTTTCGTCAACATTTGTGCCGGAAAACAATTCTCAGAGGATTTATCTTGCCCTCAACCCTCGTGGGGAAGTCCCTGTTCTTCTTGATGACAATATTCGTGGTATTCCAGGCTCAGCTCAAATCATTGATTATTTGGAGGATAATTTCTCTAACGGTACGTAGATGACAGACTAAACTTATTTCAATTTATATGATTTTTCAATAATTTATTTCTGTACGTACAGGCCACCCACGTCTTCGTCCCGAAGAACCAGACCTAAAACACCGTTGTGACCAGTTGACACAATTAATCAACGCACTCCGGGTTGAAGCTCTGACCTATGGTACAGCTTTTCACGGATTGAAGGACCTAGCAATTTACCCAAAAGCTCCATACTCTCATGAATCGCAACGTAAAAGGACTCGTGGTAAGTTAGATGTCTTATGATTAGTTGTACGTAAAATCATTATTTATTGTATTGAAATTTTTTCTCTCTAAAGATTTGGTTGAAAATCGTCGTCGTGTCTTGCGGGACGAGGCCAAGAAATTTCCTTCGGCGGAGGAAGGATTGAAACTAAAATTGAAAGACGTTGAGTATGAAACTCCACTTGTCACGAATCGGGAACAATACGAAGGACTTATTTTGCAATTTGAGAAAGTCATGGATGAGTGTGAAGCAGAGCTTGTTTCTCACGGTATGGGAAATTAATTACTATCATTACTGAGAATATATAATTTTATTTTGTTTCTACTATTTTAGACAACAAGAATTGGTGGTTAGTTTCTCCACACTTGAGCATGGCAGATGTGAGCCTTGGAATCCTCCTCTACCGCCTTTGGCAACTTGGTTTTGAGAAGCGAATGTGGGAACATAATCGCCCGTCCCTTGATGCATATTTTAAAAGGATTAAACAACTGGAGAGTTTCAAAAAGGCTACGTCAATGAATGCTGGATTGTACAATTTGATTGAATTTTTGCAAAATCCTTACACTCTCGGTGCTCTTGGGGCTTCCGCTCTTGCTCTTCTTGGTTTCTACGTCATTGCTCATGGTGGGAAATCCTTTAAAAATCCTTTGGCTGCCATTTGGTCTGGAAACGCTGAGCTTCCTCCACACATTCAAGGGCGAGCTGCCCTACCTCGTCCTAGCCCACCAGCAGGAGCTGCAGCAGGATTCCTCAACCCGGGACCTACGCCCTATTGACCTCTGACCTCAAATCTAATCTAACAACTCCCTCTCATAATATTCCAACGCCAACGTCGCCACACTTAGAAGAAATTAACAGAAACAAAATTCTCGCGGCGTACCTGAACAACAACTACAACACAATCACTGTGATCTGAGTAAATCGAAGAAAAGTAGAAAGATACAAGGCCATGATATTTAATTGGAGAAAAATATTAATTATAATACGTAAAAAAAATCTAAGTCAAAGTCAAACATAGAAAGAAAAGTAGGCTCAAGTCAAATCTCAAAAGTCAACAATGCATCACTCTACACAAACATAAGTCAAAATTACAAGGACGGACGGACGGGCACGGATAAGCAACCTTCAAAGTTAAAATTATACAAAATTATATTATTATATATTTTCGATACTCCAGCTAAATTCGAAACATGTTTAAAGTCATCCGAATTATATTATGCAATGGAAAATCGAACGGAATGGAGAACGCAATAAAAAATGATGCATTTGGAAAATCCAAAAACTTGTTTCGTTTCGTCCATTCGGTTTTATTTTGTATTTGTTCAGCTTAGGGTCAAAACAGGTCAAGTTAATATTTATATTTAAATTTTATCTATGACTACTTAACTTTAGATTTTTGGTATTGAGCTGCTGCCGCATTTGTGCAATTTTGGTTTAAGTACACGTGTGGTGATTATGCTAAATTAGTTCATTGGAGAATTAGCTATCTATTTTTTTCAAGACAGAGTTTCTGATCCCATTCCAATGAGACCGGTGCCAGATTGACCTTTCTTCTTGGGTGGGTAAAGGGGCATTCCCATGAAATGAGGCACATCGTCAGCAGCAGTCAGTCCTTGACCTTTAGTATTGCTGCTGCTTCCTCCTTTACTTCCTTCCGTAGCCACCGCACTTGAAGTATATACTCCAGCCGGCATGTATTTAAAAAGTCCAACTCCAGGAAGTCCTGGAGAAACGGAGATGTCCCAAGTATAAAATCCTCGATATACAAAGGCCCACATACAAATTGCAATCAACCCAGCCAATACTTTTTCAATCATAATGTGATAATAGCAAGCCGTAGCCACCAGCATCACGTCCCACAGCAAAGTTAAAAGTGTGAGAGCCACAACGTTGAGTTTTGCCCAAACTCCAAAGTTTCCATACAATTTTTTTAGCTTCTCAAAATCCTCAGGAGTCAAGTGACTAATGGGTGTTTCTTCTTGCTGCTCAAAATCTGCAGCAGAAACTGAAGGACGACGCTGGGCCTCTGCTGTCATTTTTCTCTTGTGTTCTTCATTCCTTATAAAATCTGCTATCGTGTCCCAACCAAGGATCGCTTTGCATTCCTCAGTTATGAACAGAGTGCACCAAATAAGGATAAATGAATGCCCTGAGATATCAAAGCTCGTCCATTTTCCTCCATTCTTGAGACAATGACGTCTTCCTTTTGAATACAAAACGGCTGATGGGGTTTGAGATTGGGCATTTGCAGGGAAAAGGCACTGACCCGTAGTTTCTTCAAGAACTTGAAATAAGGATGTCCATGTAAACCAAATGATTGTTGCAATTAAGAGACGGCATCCATGACGGGACATGAGTGGTTTTTTCCCACAGCAGTAAACTGAAGAAGTGAGCCCGACAAATGTGGTGAGGAGTCCAATCGTCCAAGCCCAACTCCATTTGACAAAATATTGATTAAGAACATTTCCACTGGATGAGAAGTAAGTACGGGGTAGGGGCATGTAGTCTGACACAAGTGAGACGAAGAAAAGTAGGACAGCATAGCCTACGATACGGTAGACTGGTTTGATAAAAATTACTTTCTTACAACCGTGGATCAAAACTTTTGTTAATATTTCGGGTAATGTGATGGGGTCTGGCAAAGGCTTCGTTCCTTTTGCAGCCCAACGCCCAGTTTCAATCACAGGGCGGAATTTCATTTGTGGGGAAGTGGGGCTAGTTGGACTGCTGAGGGTACTCGTGGCGGTGGGTCGCTTCTTTGGTCCCATTGCATGAATCTTTGGTAAATGAGCTATAAATTACAAAATATAAAATTACACAATTGAACTAGAAAATACACAGCTCAGAGGTACTATACAGTCTTTTCAAAATCCACTTCGACTTACTTACTATTACGTAGAGCGCTCTTGTTTACCGGTTTCTCCAGCTTAAATCGTAACTGGGTCAGACCAATCGTCTCAACACCGACATTCCAAATTCACTGTTGCGTTGAAAGTTGAGGTTTTGTTAGCTTGCAAGAACCAGGTGGGGCGATAACGATATACATAAAAGCGTCTTTAGCTTAGCCAGTGCTAGTGATAATATCTAAAAGACACCAATGACATACAAATTACAATAAAATCACACTCTTGCCTCCTCAATAACTAATCTATTTATAGTTCGAAAACGTGTAATTAATGTAACGTATATACCGTTTTTCCGGCACTGCACTAGTAGACCTATAATTGCATGTCCGGCCAAAGTAACCGCTAGTAATCTTACGTGTTGTATGCAATTACGAAATGTGCTCATGTATTATGCATGTAATGTAAAGTAAAATTACCTAATATTCTTCTTCAGCAGTCTTTACAATGAAAGGCAGGAAGAAGCGACAAAGTTCAATCATGTCTCCTCACTAGGTTCAAAAAGTCCAACCAAAACTAGTATTTTAAACTTTGACCTAAACTCTGATCGTCATCTCGGTCATATCCTGATTTTCCACATTTCTATTTTGAATTTTGGCGCCACATTCCAATATTCCAAGATTTGCCATAGAGTTTTTCTGTTCAAGCCCAGCCCTCTAGTGCTATGCTGGTCCTCGCATCTGGGTGTGGATCTCGCCAGGTGGATTATTACTCAACTCAACACAGAACAGAGCGAACCGAACAGAGTGCATTTATTTTTATCACTTCTTTTTGCCTGCCTTCCCTTCCTGTTCGTTCGTTCGCTTAAAAAACAAGCTGAGTCTGAGTCTGGCCCTAGGAATGCGGGGAAAGCAACGGAATTGAGTTGAGTTGTACACGAGACGTTGAAGGGTGAGGTCACACGGCTCAAAAACCTCTGCAAATCCCGATTCGGATAATAACAGTTTGGTTTTGCTTGCCTGAGCTTAGACGCTACGCTACGAATATTTACAATTTACGCACAATCATAGTGCAATGTCGTGCACGCAATGACTCTGATTTGCTAAAGTGAACGAACGGAACGGTGTAAACAAAAAGGTAAGACGAATTTAAATTATTCATAAATTCATACAGACACTACACAAGTAATTTGCATTATATTGTCAACTAAGTCAAAGCCAAAGTCAAGTTCACTATAAATGAGCTCGCCTTATAAATATTGGTTCTTGTAGCGTTTTCGTGACCGTTTTTTTAGCGTTTAAATTGCTACTGATTAGTAAACTTAAGTGTAATCGTAGAGGTCAATATTGCTGGACAATTATTTGATTTTAACAGTTTATTCTCATACAAATGGTCTTTTTTAATTTCAGTGCAGCTATTAAAACTATAAGATCTCCATTACCGACAGCTACTCGAATTCAGAAACGAAATTGCAACAGAGCTCTCTCGTTCGGCGACAACGACAGTTAACAAAGAATTTCAACAAAGTGTCTCTAATTAAGAACTATTCGTCTTGCTTGTCTTCGTCGACCCTGTAGTACAAACCAAAAACGAGTGTTGTGACTAACCACCCGTACACGTCTTCGTCTTTGAATTTTTTGAACCAATTCCAATCCAACGAACGAAAGCGAAAGTCAAGTGTTTTATGTTGGTTGAGTTGTAATTGCCCATTGCGCCAAGTGTGACGTGACAGACAGCCAGTCTTTGAGCGAGGATTCTGGAGAAAGAGCGTGAACTAAACGTAAACGTAAGTTCTGCTTCTGCGGGTTCTTATTCTATTTTTGTCGGTTCAAGATTGATTTTGGCATAATTACTGTACTACTCTGTACTCACTCCAGGAGCAAGCACTTTTGAAACTTAGGTGAGAGTCAATGAACTCTAACCTTTCCATTTTATTTATTTTTGTTTGCATTCTGTCTTGAGTCGAGCCTTGGTTAAAGCTAAATCTCATGTAAGCAAAGCAAATGCAAATGCTGAGAAAAATGTAAACACGATGCGTATACGATTGCATAATTTGTTCGGTTGGTTTGGTCTGGTGGTTCACCTGTTTTGTGTTGTAAGACTAAATGAAGCTAAGCTAAACTAATGGTACCACCATCCACCTGTCCTCACCAGTTTATTTTGGAGTTTCGGTCTATTTATACAGTTAAGTGGAAATTCCTGGAACCTTCTACCAAAAGTTTCGCAATTTGCTTAGAAAAGGCGGGATGCCAAATACGGTACACTCCAGAACCAGAATGACAGATTGGCTCGGTTCTAATGTTGCGTTAGAATTATTAATGAAATATCTTGCTGGGATCTAGTTCTGCGAAGAAATATTAGTCTATTATTTTGGACCTTTCATTATCAATCATCGTCATAGTCGGGTTGCAAAAATTGTAAGTAAGAGTGACCTAAAATATTTTACTTTTATCAGCTGTAACTTGTCTGGGCAAGTTAATCGTCACGTTCAAACAAATGAACCGAAAAATAGCTCACGTCAGATTCAATCGTCACAACATCCATTCTAAGTACTAGTTCCATAGTTGGTCATCACTGATAATTTTTATTTTGTTTACTTACTCACTATTCATGTGTAGTATGTGCTAATCATCCTTTACACACGATAATAGGGTGATAACGAAGAGTATGTCATCCAATGTACCGGATGGGGTGTGGGTGTACTAGTAATAGTAATACCGCACCGGCTAGGATTCACATGCAGTTCAGTTCACTAAATTGACCATTCAATAATCTGCTTGCTTTTATATTTAGTTTGTGTCTTTACACGCCTGATCTGACACCGTCACAACTCATTTCATTTATCAGGCCTAGGCCTCTGCCTCTCACGCCCCGACCTATTTGTAGAAGAGAAGAAAAGAAAACAGAAAAGTAAATCAAATCTGTCATCCTAATCCGTCTAAATTGATTACTTTCAATTGTTTAGCCTTGACACCCTTCTTCCGTCCGAGTGGACTGGACATGAGTTCATAACTCTATAACTTGAGAAGATAGGGGAAAATAAATATTATTTTATTTTGAGCTCAGTTCGGTTGACCCTAATTTAATTTAATCGTTTAGTTTATTGCCGTGAGCAAGTAAATGGTAAACTAATATTAGTAATTCAAAAGGAGAAAGGACCGAAATTGAATTCTCAAGGATTAAAAGTAGAAGCAAGGTTATACGTCAGCCACCTCATTCACTCATCGTGAAATGAAATTGAGATTTGTGAGTGTTGAAATTGAAAGAAAAGAAATTGATACTGATATAGATAAAAGTAGAAGCAAGGTTATACGTCAGCCACCTCATTCACTCATCGTGAAATGAAATTGAGATTTGTGAGTGTTGAAATTGAAAGAAAAGAAATTGATAGTGATATAGCTGATGGCTGAATAGAGCTGAAAATGTTGATGCTAGTTGATTCGCAATCGTAATCGTACGCATCATCGCATCAACTTAAGCGAGTAAATGAGGAAACCGTGTGAACCAATTGAATAGAATTGGTAGGGTTAAACCTGTATTATTACGTATGTATTGTCTGCCTAGTAAATAATTGAAGCAAAAAACAAGTTTGCATTGTAGAAAACTAGACTTCTAATCCCAGTCCTTCATTTTTTGCACGCTGATGCTGAGGACAGGACTGATTTGCTGAATGCTGATGCTTCATTGCATTGCATGTGGATAAAATCTGCATGATTGTAAAATGTATAAAGTGCGAGTTGCGAGTGAACTTTGCTTGCAGGCAAGGCAGATGTGCTGTACAATATAAGCATAACGCATAAACAAAAACCATTTGACTTCGTTAACAATGCTGAGCTAAGCTATGCTGTTATAATGCCAGCTAAGCTAAAAGCTAACTCGCACAAATGCCAACGTCCTCTGAAACTCACATGGGGAAGAACTTAAGCTTGATCATATGAACAGACAGACAACAGAGAACAGATGGCTGAAATATGGTTTGGAATGGAGCTTGTATGGTACGGTTAATTTACTGGAAATAATCAGAAATCGCAAACGGCTAGCGTCATCATGCCAGAAAAGCAAGAGATGAGACGGGACAGTGAATTAGATGCGTAGGTCACAACAGTTCTGATTTCTTTCGCCAATTTTTATTATGACATTTTCTTTGGATGTAGGACGTGAGAAAATCGAAAGAAAAATACTCATCAGGTCCTTGGCTTCATAAACTGAGCTAAAAGTGCAAGCTAGGCTATGCAAGGCTGCTGACATTTTCAATAGTTTCTTTTGTGCCTGCCAATTTTCCTGCGATGGATGCACGATATTTCATTTAGGTCTGTCGGTGGATCTGCGTACCTTAGAATTTGGCATTTTAGCAATTTTCCCGAGCCGGCTCTGAAATTCGGACCGAATTATTCAGCCTGTGTTGGGTTACAAAATTGTTGCTGGATGAATTTTATTACCATAATTAAGGAAAAGTTGAGGCAATACGTCTTGCCTTGCCTGGATTAGAATTACAACTAGTAATTAAAACTAAGAGTTCCGTATGAGACCATTATCTCAGGAACCTACCAAGACAAGCCTTATTTTTATTTTTATTGCATCGGAGATGGATGATAAGATTTGGGTTGAAATTTTAACACTCTTTAGTCTGACTCGGCTGGTCCAACTTGGGCTAGCATAAATTATATTTAGTTTGGAATTTGATATGTATGTGGGAGCGTAGGATGTAGGAAGGAGACTTCCCCTCGCAAGTCCAATCGGATTATATTTCCAAGAAAAACCAAAATTTCACAAGAATTCTGATAGCATAGAACTCTGATGGAAATCAGGAGAAAAGGGAAATTGAATGAGCGGACCGAATTGAATTTCCCTTGTTCTGAGTGAATGCAAAATGGAAAATGCATTAGGATGTCAAACAATAACTTTTGGTGAGTTTCATTTACCGGCTAGGGATTTAGAACTTGCTCATTCATGCTCATGTTAGACTAGCTTGAACTGAAATCCGATTATTCTGCTCGGTTCTCTTTACTCAAAAGGCAAGGCATCAACTTTGGTTCGGTAATATTATTGATTTCCGGTCTATAAAAGTGGGCGGGAAGGGAGAAAGCAAATTCAATTTCCTTATTATCATAAGTAACCGGCAACCGGCAAGACAACAGACAAGCGGTTTCAGACATTTGTATTTTTTATTGACAAATCGAAACGGCATCCCGCCTCCTGTATCGCTATTGATTTTTGGTAAATGCTAACTAGCGGACTATAAACAAGGGCATCCTTATCAGCGTCAGTAATTTAGGATAAATTATTTAATGATTATCCTGGCTGGCTGCATTGTGAATGCCAGTAATAATAGGTCTTTGGGATGTCGTTGTGGTCTGTGGGTGCAGCGTGACATTTGTACTTATTTTGTTTGGCTGACTGTCCTGTCCTGTCGTGTCGTCGGTCTGGTGGATAGACATTCATTTCTTTTTCGATTTCGTTAGTTTTTGTCATTGTCGTGGTCGTGACACGAAAAGACATCGACCTGGCTTCTGCTTACGGGTACGGTTTCCCAACGTACATACCGGCTTGAAGTTTGAGCCTGGTATTAAATACCCAATACTACAGGTAGACAGACTTCATACCGGTCGTTCGTGTCATAATTCTAAGCTTAGCTTATTCGCCCGGCACTCCATTATATTTCATTTCTACTAATGTGTGTTCATTGGAGGAACAATGACAAGGGTAAGTAAACGGGAAATTGGATTAAAAAACGAAAGCATTCTAGTCTTTCTCCATTTAGGAAATATAAACTATTTTCACATGCAGGTACATGGGAGTTAGGGTTAGGGTAAGGAATGGGAAAGCATAAAAGGGTAGTAGCTTCTAGGTCTGACGGAACAGTGCAATGCAAGGGTTTATGCGGAGAAAGTGAAAGCCGATTCATCAGATCAATATTTCGTACCGGTCGAGTTGACTGACTGAGTGAGTGAGTCCAGCATTTACTTGCCTGTCTCCTGTCTGGACTGAATTGATTTACATACGCCGCTTGCTTGAACCAGGTAGGAGTAAGGAGTTAAGTGCTTACCCGGTTCCTAAGCAAGAACAAAAGGCCCGGGCGGCCCGGGGATTATAATGAATGAAGTAGGAATTAATTATTCGAAGAATATGGGGAATCGGATTCATAATTTCTCATAGAATGTCAGTCATTTAGTGTATTATAGTAAAAAATGGCTTAAAGGCTTAAAATATTTGTCACTTTCTTCTGGTATGAGAATATTCGCAAGTTTTTGTCAAATGCATAAGGGCATTGGACTCAGACAATAGGCTTAAGGCTTGTGCTGTATCAAGGTGTTTGTTTTGTTTGGTTGTAACACACTTGTCGTGTGCAATGTGTCAGGAAAATTCAGCAGGTGAGTAGTTGAGCTGATGGAAATGGAAGAGGGTTTATACGAAAACACAATCAAAGCAAGGTGTACTGCCACTACTCTTCCAGGCAGGGGGAGGGTCTTGCGTTATATTGTTAGACAGTCGATTAGAATCGACTCAAATGGAATTGTTCATTGGGTGAAGTGTAAGCTGGTGATCCATTGCTTCTGGTTCTGGTGCCTGTCTGCCTACAACCCTCGGCTTCGGATTTGTGTCATGTCACTCTCCCGACTACTGCACTGGCAGGATGACGTATGATGTGTCATTTGGAACTTTATCGAAACTCAAAACATCAGGTTTTGGATTTAGGGTTGGGATTTTGTCTCATCTCAGGAGTTAGTAACGTAATGCTAGGTTGGCTAAAGTATGACTCAGTTCTACTGAATCATTTTCCGGTTCATTTTTTTCTCTCGCTTGCTTGAAGCTTAATTTTAAGTTGGAATCATAGTAATGGATATTTTGTTCACTGCTACGATGCTGTCGCTGTGTTGAGTTAAATTCTGATAAGGATGGAAAGGAATGCCGTTGTAAGCGATAATTATTTTTTTGCTGCTGATTTTTTTTTTCGTAGAATCATGCAAAGAACTTGTTAACTTTTTTAATGTTGACTGGGGGTGAGAAAATTCCTTCCGAGGTGGTCGATATTACTAGTATGGAAAGGATCAATGGTTTCAAGAGGAATGCATCACTGCTGCAGTTCTGTTTACTTCTGTTGTGTTGTTTCAAAGTTGACTCATTTTATGGTAATGGTCGGACGTGGGAGTGAGAAAACTAGAAGTACTTGAGCTTTAAACTGTTTGTTGAGGTTTTAGCCTAACGCACAATTTATTTAACACAAGGCTGAATAAATGCACATTTACTATTTACATCCATATGTAAGTAAATGTTTGGCAAGTTTATGGGAATTTTTAAGAGGAAATCGTGATGATACATTAGTCGCACGGAATATTAAAAGAGTGCAAGCGTAAAATTAAAATGAATTCACGCGAGGAAGGGTGAAGATGATGTCGATGTGCATTTTTATGATGAATAGTTATGTTTACGAGAAATTACAATACAATAGTTTGATGTGGAAAAGAGCAAATATTGCACGTAAGCTGTGTGCATTTATGTTGTCATGTTGGAAGGTATACTTTTGAGTGTGTATGCATTAAAGTATACACATTACACTTACGCATCCCACCCTTATTTATGTTACTTTTAGCCAGGCTAAACTCTAAAGCTAAACCGCAAGTCTATTTCTATTTCAGTTCCATATCCGTGCATTGCATCTCATTTCCTTAAGGATACAGCGGGTCTTTGTTTTTCATTTTAGGAATTTGCTTGTTGTGGTTTGAGCAGGGCAGGACGAAAGAAATGCCAACGATAATCGTAAAATCTACCAAACCAAGCAAATAGCAACTGCACTTTACGGTGTGTGTCGGATGAATTACAATAGTGTCACCCTTCCAAGAGTTTTGAATTCTAAAGAGTTGTGGCTGTGACGCTGTGAGTTATTTTCACACTCTGGCATCCGGGGCACACAAGAATTTGTCAGGGTCATGGTTAGTAATGAACGGGAACAGGAAAAGGGTTTCGGGGCCGGTGGGACTGGGACTGGTGATAAAGAATCAGCTATCTTTTCTTGACTTTGACTCCATTCGAGTCGAGATAGAGGGGAAGTGGAACAAAATGTCATGAAATATTGGAAATTTATTTGGGAATGTCAATTTTTAAAAGGCAAGGCAAGGAAAGGATCATAAATTCACAGGGGAAGGGAGTGCCAAATAACTCATTAATTTTTTTGGCTATGCATCTCTAGAGATTCGAGTGTTAATAGATCATAATATTGGTATTGGTGCAAATGCAAACCAATAGGTTGATGAACTTGGCATACATGATTTTATTAGTTTTTCTGCTGAAGCAAATCTGAAGAGCACCCTAAGAACTCCTCTTGTCATGTTTAAATCTGGGGACATCAATTTAATTTGAACCACTTTGGAAAGGAGAAGGAAATGGGCGTTCTTGCTTTGCGTTGACTTTACTTTAGTCGGAACAAACTGGTGATAACCTATCTTGTTAAAGTTAGTTTGTTGGATGTACTAGGTTTAGGTTATCTCTTGAGGAAGCTTAAATACGCAAATAAGGGTGAAAAGGAGTTGCAGTCAAAGTCATTTCGTCGTTTAGTTTACAGTTGAGTATAAGATTGTATGGTTTCGTCATTCGTTCAACTTTTCTTGTCATGGTTAAGAAAGAACTTGGGGTTCAAAAGTCGACAACGATTTGACTGAGGTCGTAATGGGTTAACTTATCTTATCTTTATCAGTGAGTGTATTAATTTTACTTTCGTTTGATTAGATTTACATTTGAAAAACACACATAATAAAACTCGTGTACTACAAGATCACGATCACTCTGAATCTGGAGTCTAAGGCATTCTAGATTGAAGTTTTTTAGTCTGCCACCCAATCCATATGATGTGACATTTTTGTGTGCATGGCATGTCTTGGTTTTTTTATCATCATCACCAAGAATTTGGGTAGTGTTTCTACTGATACGATCACAGTTACGCTTGCTACTTGCTGCAGTGCTTTAAGACTCGACTCAAACACTAAACATTTTATTTTCACTCCAGATGTGACTAGCAGTTTCATATATCAAGTCCAAGCTCTATACTACTGCTAAAGTATTTTTTTACGGTCCACGGAAAAGTTATTGCGTTATTTTGTGCATAACATTTTATGGGCAATCAATATTTTGACGTCGTGCACGCAGAACGCAAGTTGTTCATCGAATTTTGTCTACAATTGAGATTTTTTTAAAGAATTTCTGTCTGACAAATTGAAACAACGATAGCATTGTGCAATTTTCGCCTGGCCTGTGTTTTGTAGTTGTACTTGCTGTTCTTGAAACAGAAGAAATATATTTCATTCCAGATTGAAGAGATCAAACCCTTACTATTACTTCCGTTTGAACAAGACAGGCTGGTAAAAGACAAAAATAGCTTAAAAGTCATAAGGATTGTAAAAAGAGTAGATTAATGGGAGAGTACATGAGTACTGTTGGAGTTGAAGATGTGTTTTGACGATATGGTTGTATTTATGATGTTTTCAGGCAGGAAGGAGTTCCAGTCTACGTACGTAATAGCCATACGGTGATCTTGGATCTGCAGTGCAGGCAAGGGGAAGAATAGAAGTCCTGACGTGACGAAGACGGACTAAATTGACGTGTGCCGTGCCATAGTGCACTGTTAACTTCTTCCTTTCCTCTGGGTGAAGAAGAAATAATTTAAGGAACCAAGATGCCAGAGCGAATGCCAGAAATCAAAGCAGGGAAAGAGAATGTAGTGCCATCATCTCCGAAAGGAATTGGTGGTGGGTTAGTGTCAGGAGAACTAGGGACTAATGGCTCTTCCGTGGGTGACATTTCTCCGTCCTACAATGCATCCCCTGGCACAACTTCTTCAAATGGAACCTCAAAAGCCACAAAACGACCCAGTCGCGGGAAAATGGCTCTAGCAAGAATTCACATGTTGGATGGAACAGAATGGGATTGTACGATTGAGGTGAGTCGATGAAAGTTTTATCTTGCCTTTGGCTTGGCTAAATTTTTTGTATCGTGCCTTGGGAACTGGGAATCGAAATCAAATCAAAGTCGGGTCGTGTGCCTGAGGCAGTTTGAAGGACGTGGAAGGACAGGTTAATGATTTTTGGTTCGATTTTGGTCGTTAGTCGTTTCTTGCCTCGAATAAGACTGGAATTCTGAGGAATATTAGACTATGCTAAAGCTAAATTGGGAAAATAATTTGCCAATGCGTATGCATTACATGTGTAAGAAGGATTCAGCTAATTTAAACTTGATTAACCAACCCTTGAGAAGATGAGAAAGACAGTTGAGTTGAGTTTAAAGCGAATAAGATTAAGAAGAGGAAGGAAGGGTGCGGTCTTGACAGAGGCAGCCCGGCAGAGAGGATATGCGCCGTTAGTTTTAACGTAATGACAGTGCGTTAGCGTTAGCTTTAAGTATTAAAATGCGGGACTACATGTAATGACACTACACTACATAGTACGAACGAACGATTACGATGTCCCAAGTCGACATTTTCCAGTCGTGCGATGCTGATCCTGGCCTGGTTGGGGTTCTTGTGCCTTGTCGTGTTAATGTGATCTGATAATATAAATTTGGATGCAGACGATGAGGTTAGAAATGACTCTCAAGTAGGTACTTTGCCACTTCAACCCTTCATTCTTTTATTATTTACGTTAACGTCCATTATCTATGTGGCTGAGCTAAGAATTTTGTTTTCAGTCAGTGTGTGAGTTTGGGTTTAGGCTTTCTGTTGTCTGTGACTACTTACTACTCTGCGCTATTGTAATTTTGCTGCAAGGCAAGGAAATAGAAATATGATGATGTCATGCACAATTTTTTGTAATGAATTTTGGAGTCAGGACTGTCTCTGTATTTAATAAAAGTGGGCGGAACTGCAGTTTTTGCATTTACATTGTTTGCAGTGGAGGACATTGGAAGATTATGAATTACTTTGCAGTAGTGCAATTGTGCAATAATGTGTGTTGGTATCTGCATGTGATGATGAGTGCAAATTTGTCGAATTAGAATAATTAAATTGACCATTACTCATTTGATTAGATCATCGCGTGTGTTGAGTTGGTATTAGAATTGGGTTTACGTCAAGGTTATCCTTTTTTCTGCAGCTGTATTCCGCTAATCGCTTTTTATTTGTTTTGCAAAAAACATTGTGTCAAATTTTATAAACAATGATCATTAAAATTTGAACGTGAATGGATTACAATTAGAATTCTTTCCTTACGGTCTGACATGGCAAAATATTTTTAGTGAATATAGCAAATACCTTTGCATGCACCAGTTGAGATTTAAATCTGCCAATACTGAACTGCGTAGAAAATCCGATGCCAGATCCTACTCCTACTTTGCTAAGAATAACTCTACAGGTCATATTTCATGTGGATTGGAATATTAGTCACTTAACGTCTGTAATTAATGATCGGGTTTCATTTGCATATCTAATTTCAAGCCATTATGTATGACGGACGACTGGATCTGTTGAGCACAGTTAGTATGGGGATGTTTAGTTAGTAACTGGAAATTCTCATGGAATTTCTGCCGATTTACTTACTGAATTGTAGCAGACACGATAAAATATCATGGAAAAACGAGTCCATGGATATCAGATTACCAATTTACGTCAGAATCGATTTTGCTTGATTTGTCCATTGAAACTACAATCCGGCTGCTGCTGCTGAATCTGAAAGCCAAAACCAATTAGCAAACTTTTGATTGACATTAGTTTGCGAAACTTTGCTTATCGTGCTAGTTTTCTTACTCAGAAAGGCGAACTTTATTAACAATTCTAATTTGGAATCAAAATAAGATAGAAGTTTGTTTAGAAGTATGGGCCAATTTTTCAAGTACACGCTCAGCTGAACCTTCTTTCAATTTTCTCATCCTTCCATTTGTTCCGCATAGCTTAATTTCTGCCAGCTCAAGTGTTTGTTTGATTTGTTATTGACTTGACGGTTAAATCCTTGCCTTACTTATTTCTGATCCCAGCGCTTGGACCGGTACTTGGCTATGAGTGTGGTTTGGCGTGGGTGGGTAACTAAAAGAAACCAGAAGTCAAATCCCAAATCCCAATGAATAGTTAATAATTTTGGTAAAGGCTGAGTGAAGAACTTATGTTCTGTTCATTTCGGTTCAACTCAAGTGGTGAGCATATGCAGCTAAGAGCTGGTTGGTTGCAAGGATGAATAACAGAAGTCATGTGTGATTAGTGGGATCTATTTTGATCTGAATTTAAGCAAATTGGTTTTGTCATTAGGCGGTGGCGGTTAGCGGTATGGCCGTAAAAATGAAATGGAGTAGAAGGGGAATAAAGTTTGCAAAGGGTGAGAATGGATGGGATATTTATAAAAGAAAGTAAGTTCAAGTGTAGAATTATTTTCTTTCCAAGCACTTGGCTCCACAAATGAGCTAGAATGTTGGAAAGAAATACAATTTTATCAAAAGAGGAGTTTGTTATGCTTTTTTTCCTCTCATTCACAATCCACTCACTCAAATCAACCTGGAAAAGGGAATGAATTCTGTGGAATGAGAATGGGTTAAAAAGGGGAAGGGAGTTTCCACTCCAGTTACCCGAGCACAAAAATATAAAGTGTTGAGGGGAAAATTCTAACCGGGACCGGAAATGTTTCATGCATTCGTGCTATGCCATACCATGGCAAACAGTGCTTTTGCTTTGCATAGTTTTTTTTTCATTCCCCTGGATCGTGTTGCTTTGCTATTTTTCCTTCGAATAGGATATGAGAAATGAGAATGAATAGTGAAGTTGAAGGAAGCTGGTTAAAAATTCATACCTGACTCGATTCGACATCTCTTTTCACTTTTTTGAGAGAAGAGTGGAGCCAGTGTAGGACCGCTTGACTATGAAAATAAAATATACAATGCAAATATACGGTGCAATAGAAAAATGTAATATTTATTCATGGGTCAGTTCACCCACCGGGCAGCCATTCAATTAAATGGCTTTACTTTGTGAGATGAAATTTCGNCAGTGTAGGACCGCTTGACTATGAAAATAAAATATACAATGCAAATATACGGTGCAATAGAAAAATGTAATATTTATTCATGGGTCAGTTCACCCACCGGGCAGCCATTCAATTAAATGGCTTTACTTTGTGAGATGAAATTTCGTTTATAGGTTCGTACATGTCCAGTAGAGATTATTATGGTACAACTAGTTTGAATTCGAATTCGAAAATCTACACCTAATGTTTCTGTAGCTTTTGTTGTCGATAGTTTTCTGGATTGCCGTTACAGTACTCTGTAAATATTAAATTTATCATATGTAGTGTTTGCAAATCCCATAGGTTTATGCCTACAGATCCCATATCCCACATACGTTTATGCAGATTTCTGTATATAGACTCGGGAAATGAGAAATCGGTTTTCTGTTTTGTATTCTGGTTTTGTCTGTTCACGCGTACATATGGAAATGATCTGCTTGCTGCGCTGCTTCAGAGTAGAAATGATAGATGATATCGAATAAGTCGTTGCCTTTGCCTCGTGTCTTAGCTATTGCACTGCAGTATTGTGTTTTGTAGTGTCTATGAATTGATTCAAGATTCTAAGATGTATATCAAGTAGTTGTAGCAGTGTGACTCATATGTCTGCCCCCCATTGTTTATTGAGAATCCGAGAAGTGAGTGAAAGTTTCTCATATAGCTAGGGCTTGGCGTGGGAGTTTTCTAAGGGATTTTGTCAGAGGGGTAGACAATGTCAAGGGAAATTTCGGAATTGTGCAGCAGCAGCTTGAGTAATTATTTCAGTTGCTTTGGGATCTGGAATTTCTTTTTGAAAATTGCACTGCAGTGCAGGATAAGAGACTCCCTTGATAGTGAAGTAATAATAAAAGAAAGGAATGGAGGGAGATGGCGAAACACGTGCAAGTTTCCTACATTGAAGTGAAATACTTTCACCACTATGCTTTTCATCCTATTTTCACTCAGCAAGAATTGGATAGGGATGCCGAATGCGTAAGTGGTATTTCCAAATACTCAGGCATGAGTCCGAGTAAGGCAGCAGTGTCCCGGAATGCGAAAATGACTACACAGTAGTACGTATACGTGCATGACATTCTATGGTTTCGTTATACGACTTTATTGATCTTGCCCGGGTGGGACGGGATAGAATGGGAATAGGATGATCAGGACGAGGAAAGGACATCTACCTACGTATACGTACGTACATAGCTTAGGCAAGATAGGGTCAATTTGCTAGACAACGAACCAAAAAATAGTCGAACACGAAAAAAGAACTGCTTCAGGAATGGGGATGAGGAAATGGGATGGGAAAAGTTTTCTCGTATTTCTTTTTGGCAATGGCAATGTTTATTCTTTATTATGCTATGCTAATTTTTTCTCCTTTTCTTTTTTCTTTTCAGAGGAAAGCAAAGGGACAAGACCTTTTGGAAAAAGTGTGTGAATACATCAATCTGTACGAGAAGGACTATTTTGGTCTGACGTATAAGGACCGTGAGAATTTCACAGTGTGGATTGAAAATGATAAAAGAATTGGGAAACAGCTTAAAAGTAAGTAAACATTCATCGTTCAAGTCATTCACAGTTTTAATTTTTTAAGATTTTACAATTAGATTTTCCTAATTGGATTCTTTGTATAGTAAAATTGAATTACGTTTAAAGCTCAATCGTTTTGCATCAAAGGAATTTTTGTCTTTTGGTCTCTGAGATTACTTGTTAGTTTTACTTAATAGGATTTTGTAGTTGGCTATGATGGAATTGAATTCTTTGTGAAAGCCACGTCCGTCCAAGTCGACTGCCTTTGTGTCAACAAGACCTGTATTGATTTTCGTCTTTTTTCCTTTACAGATGATCCATGGGAGGTATATTTCCAAGTGAAGTTTTATCCTCCTGAACCGGCTCAGCTCAAGGAAGACATTACACGCTACAATCTTTGTCTTCAAGTTCGGAATGATATTCTCATAGAAAAGTGAGTAAAATCCAAGTGACATTGCCAGCAGGAGGATTTAATTAATTGTCCTGGGGTCGACTACGTCTATTATTCTTTCCTCACTTTCACTTAACATTTGGGGAAGGAAAAGGAAATTCTAAGTATCTCAACATTAGCTTTTCTATGTTGACCAATCAGATTCCAATTCGGTCCGGGAACTGATCTGGTATTTTTTAGTCGAAAGTCAGATTTAATTGAATTCTGCGGTTTTCTATCGAATGGTTGATGGAGAGAGTAATAAATTGTGGTATTTTTTAATTATTCCAGGTTGCCATGCTCCTTTGTAACTCATGCTCTCTTAGGCTCGTATTTGGTCCAATCTGAGATGGGAGATCATGACGAGCAAGACCACAAAAATGATTATCTTCATGAATTTAAATTTGCTCCACATCAAACCCCAGAGCTAGAGAAGAAAGTTATGGAGCTTCACAAAACTCACAAGTGAGTTCTCATCACTTCCCAAAATTATTGGTTCGAATTTAGCTGGAACTAGAACTATGAGAAATTGATATTTTATTTAAATGTGATGGATGACTTACGGGATTTTTGGATTTTTATACCATTTTCTTATTCGTATTTCTAGGGGCCAGAGTCCTGCTGAGGCAGAAATAAATTACCTTGAGAATGCCAAGAAGTTAGCAATGTATGGAGTTGATCTACATCCTGCCAAGGATTCAGAAGGACTTGATATTTACCTTGGCGTTTGCTCCCAAGGCCTTTTAGTCTATAGAGAAAAATTGAGAATCAATCGATTTGCATGGCCAAAAATCCTAAAGATCTCTTACAAACGTCAACATTTTTACATCAAAGTGAGACCAGGTGAATTTGAACAATATGAACCAACCGTGGTTTTCAAGTTGGCGAATCGAAAAGCAGCAAAACTTCTTTGGAAAACGGCTGTTGAGCATCATACATTCTTTAGGTGAGGATTTTACCTAGATTTTCTCTTTGGCCACTGGAGCAGAGGAGTTGGATTAAAATTAAATATTTATACCATTCTTCCAGGTTGATGGCTCCAGAGCCCCCAACAAAATCAGGTTTCTTTCCACGCTTTGGTTCCAAATTCCGTTATTCTGGTAGAACATTTTATGAGACGAAAAATGCAACGATTGATCGTGTTGCTCCTAAATTTGAAAGGAGTCTGAGTGGAAGGAATATTACATCTAGAAGTTTGGACAGTAAGTTATGATTTATTAGCAACAGCAGCAAAGGATTTGTCGTATTCTTGTGTCAAAATAATGAATTATTTGATAATTTCAGCACTGAGACGCCCTGCTTCAGAAGATGAATTAGAAATGACGAAGCGTCATACAATCTCACAAGCTCATCCTGCAGAGCGAATCCCGTCCGGTGACACAAGTCCAATTCAAGAAGAAGTAAAACCAGAGAAAAAGAAGGACAGGGTAATGCGTTGATTTTAGGAATCTAAATTATGTTAAGCTTGTAATAGCACAAATATCACACGATTTCTTACCCTAGTTAGTACTGCACCCTTTAATTTTAATTTATTAATTAACCTTTGGGATAAATTGGTTGATTGGTTGGTTCCACGCTGCGACTGCGCATCTTGCAGTTCGATTCAGGGACGGAAAGGTGGAGCAGTAGTTCTGATGAAGGAGAATACGAAACAAAAACCTTCACCTTCTCCAAGGAGGAAAAGAGGAAAATCTAGTGATGGTCTTGGTTCAGGGGGGAGGAAGGTATGCTCTTTACCTGACCTCGCTTCCCCTTCTTATTACCTCAGCTCTGCCACTGCTCATAATTCAGAAGACAAGCAAACTTATGCACTTCAACTAGCTTTTAACTCACGGAAATCAGTTTGTGTTGAGACCATCGAGTATTTGAAGGTATTTGAGAGAAAAATCCAAGAATTGTAACCAGTGACTCTTGTCTTTCAACGCAACGCCAAAGCAAAGTCTCGTTTGTCTCGTGCAACTGTAAATGCCAAGCTGCTGCTCCTATGCAATCTTACTCTCTGCTCCTGCATTTATTAATTAAGTCTATTAATCTTATGGATTCTGAAGAAATAAATTTCTGAGGAATCCATATTATTTAGTCAATTTTTTAGAATATAATTTAGTCCTCGTATAATCTTTCAGCACCGCATGCTAATTTCAGTTTTATTTTTTTCTGCGACTTCTTCGGTTCCTGGCAATTGCAATGCCAGTTGGTGAATCAGCTAACAGGATTTAAGTTTTTTTTACAGTTGATTTTATTCCTGTTTCGTCAAGTAATTTGTCAGTTAGAGCGAAGCATGAAACTGGAACTAATTTTTCATAATTTATATTTCCTAACAGAAACCGATTGGCGGAGTTGCAGTTTTACCACCGATTAATTTTGTCCAAGAAAAGGGCAAAGGG
>WJEZ01000651.1:0-24888 GCA_009869925.1 Thalassaphorura encarpata
TTTTAGTGCTGATTTTACGTGAAACATGTCAAGCATAAATTTTGATGATGTTTGATAAATTATCGTCCTGATCTTCCGTGGTAGATAGAACAATCACAGATTTTGTTAAATCCAGGAACTCCAACGTATCCATTGTACCCGGTCACATAGCATTTGTCTTCACATGCTTATGCTCTCTCGCAAATTGCAGACATGACTTACAAAAATCTCTGTAAACTTTAGCAACAAAAAATTAAGGTCTGAAAGCTAGCAGCACACTTGACATCACTAACCTAACCTTACAAGCTAAGACTTAACAAATACTTGTATAGACCCTACAGGCCTCAGATTTAGTTTTCACATCACTGACCAAGCCCTGTCAGTTGAGCCCAAACTGCATCTGCCTATCCTCCAACCTGGATTTGAACCCATGCTATTGCTGAAGAAACAAAGACAGTGCACACAGCCAACTAAACCACGACAGGGACCTTAGGAATGTTGAGAGTTATTTGTTGAGGTGAACAATCCTGTGTCCTAGTCCTAGGCTTGTGATTTATTTTCGCCCAAATTTTAGACACCAGATAAAATACCAATAAAGGGCCTTATATTTTCTCTAGCATTCTAAACAATTGAATTCAAGCCAGGCGAGATGCAATTTCTTCGGACTTTGCCAGCAATTAGACTTAAGTTCTAAAATTGCAATTCAACAGTAGTGAAACTTTTTTTAGAAAGGGGATTAATTAATGAAGCAGCTAGCAATTTTGATCCACCAGCTGAAATCATTCGTCGCACACACTTTCACATCATCAACAGAATCAAGATCATCGAAGATTAAGGAATCCCCGCCAACAGCAGTAGTATAATTTTAGTCGAATCACAATATCATTTATGAATGACCTAACTTGTAACCATATCTCTAAAAACCAGAAATAATATCTAAATGTATCATGCACATAGTAGCTGAATATCATCAACGTGTCGTATTTCTTTCGGAGAGTTTAAAATTAACACAAATAATTTCAAAGGTAGATTTTAAATAAATAATTATAGCGTAGAAAAGTAGGACTTTCGATTGAAGAGATAGGGAATCAGTGATATTTTAATTCTACAGTCCAAGTTTTCCTTAAGACATGCCATAAACCGAATTGATATAAATTTTGAAGGTGCAATTTTTAAGAGAAGGGACTTTTATCCAGCGACTCCAACGTAACCGCAGTACCCAGTCGCATAGCTTTTGTTCGAACAAGCTCTTTCACAAAATTTATTCTTTGTGCCTTTAAAAATGATATATGAGAAAGAATGCAGATCCAAACACGAAACCAGCAGATTAGAAACAAAAAGTTAAGGTCTCAGGATGACATACAAGGACATCATGTTACTAACCTACCTAGTAACATATTACACCTAAGACTTACCTGACCCTAACTAGAGGATGTCAGATTTTTGTTTTCATCATTGACCATATCCTGTGAGTCGAGCCCAAACTGCATCTGCCTATCCCCCAGCCTGGATTTGAACCCATTCTGCTCTGAAGGAATAAAGACAGTGCACTCAGCCAACTAAGCCACGACAGGAAGCTTTGGAATGCTGAGATTTATTTGTTGAGGTGAATAGTCCTGGGGGCCGGTCCTCCTGCCTGTCTCCAATGCTCACATACAGGTTGACTATTAAATCCATTTATTCTGCTTATCTCAGTAATCAGGTATTGGTTTATAGCTTGTTGGAAAGCCTGTCCAAATCTAGAATTTTGACCTAAATTTAAAAAAAAATCCTTTGACGTATTTGCGCGTATCGCGCGCTTGAAAAATAAAAGTAGGATATTCTCGCACTTCCGACTTTGTCTTCTGAAGGAACACAACCTAAGCCAGTTGAGTTGTAATTTTTTTCTAACTTGTCAATTGTGGGACTTATACTACATTTAAAAGTAGACAGCCAATAACGTTGCGCTTTTAGTTCCTAACTATATTAGTAGATGAAAAAAATACCGTATTTAGGGTGATCAGGACATGTTTTAAAAAATTAAGCACTGATTTTACTTTAGAACAGGACCTTTATTTTTAATAAGGCATTGTGTTGCACCAGTTATACTGACATTTTGATCTCAATTGATGAGTCTACCTAAATGGAATAATATGTGAATTAAAATTTCAATACCAAGTTTTGAAGCCGAGATGATTCGTGGCGCATCCAAATATCTTTAGTTATTATTTAACTTTTTGACCTGATGCTTGAAGATTTTCAATTAGTTTAAGAGAAAAATATTTCGTAAGAACACAGATAGCGATTTAGCGAGATTTTAATTGCTGCAATTTAAATTTTGCTTCGGACATGCGATAAGCCGAATGATTATTAATTTTGTTGATTGAGATTTTTACAAATTATCGTCCCCATCTTCCTCCAAAGTAGAAAGAGCAGTCACAAAATTGGTTACATCCAGGAACTCCAACGTATCCACTGTATCCAGTTGCATAGCATTTATCTCGACATGCTCTCTCACAAATCACGGGATTCACAAAATCTATGCAAATTAAAAACAAGATAAAATTCCCTCTAAATATCCGTAAAATTCAATGACGAATTTTTTTTAAATTTTAATAAATTACAAACCTCCAGGAAATGGAGATCCTAAGATGAAACCAGCAGATTCCTGATGTAAAGAAAATTTTCATAATTAGAATTTAGCAACAAAAATGCACAAATAAATAACAAATTAATTTACGTGTGGGAAAACTGCAACGAAGCAACTGAGGGCGACTAAAGCCAATACAAGTTTTGCCATATTAAATTTTGCTAAAGAAATTTCAATTTGCTAATGAATCAAGAACTACTTGTCCAAGATTGTAGCACTGGATAATTTATATAACACTGAACAATGAACTTGCTACTGCTAGTTGTTTACTCGTCCTCTTGTGTTGGGTTTTAGCTACTGATCCCAGCCACAGTCAGCGGTCGGAACAGATTCTCACCACAATAATTCTTTTAGTTATTCCAAACTGATTTCCACATTGAACGCAAGAGAACCTTGAATAATTTGACTTGACTTCATCACAAATAATTTAATCTGGATTTCTCCACCTGGAATAACAAACGACACGAGGGAGCTGATCCAAAGAACACAATTCCAGAATTTTTGTACAAATAATATCATCCACTCTTTAAATGTAATACCTTGACAATCGAAACCAGATGAAAAATGCAAATTTAAAATCTGGAGTTGTAGCATGCATGGCCTTCTGTCTGCATAACCGAGGTTGGAATTTACCTGTCAGACGACAGGCGATCCCTATGCAAAGATTTGAATCGAAAATATTTACTAAGCAACTGCAAAAGCAAAAACTACAATTTTTGGAGAAATACCACACGAACGTATCAATAGGGCGTTGCATCACCTGAGGCAATAATGTGACGCAAATTGGTTAACTGAATTGATTTTTGTGGTTGGCTCTGGAAGATTTTATAAAATCCAGTGTAAACGTGATTTTCCTTACAATGCGCAAAGTTCAATGAGGTTAGAATTGCACTTTTCTAGCGGATTCCAATATTTGACACTTGGGTGTTCTGAGGTAGGACGCCAATCCTGGCATCATTTCTGTCTTGTTTGACTGAGAGCCAAATTAATTCCAGGTGTTAATTATGTGTTGCGTGACTCAGTCTGCTTAATTAGCTCCTGTTTAATTTGATTAATCATGAGTGTAGATGCTGACATTATGCATGCAAACAGATGCGTGTTGCATAATTTTCTCATTTTACCCAGAGAATTAAGCAGGATCAAACTCTTCCATTCTGGATTTCGTCGAAGAGAATAATGATCGATTTGTAATTTATATTTTTCCTCTCAGACGTCCGGAGTTACCAATTTCCGAGTAGACTGGTTGGATTTGAGTGTATCTGTATTGGAATTTTACGAACGCTACAAAAATAATTCCATTTGTATACGTATGATTGCTCTTACTCTTGGCTTAAATTTGCAACGACAAAAATTGAGGTCTCAAATTGATATTATTACGTCATGTTACTAAGATCCTAGTAACCAAGTCCATCTAACCTAACAGTCTAATTCCTACCTAGCCTCCTACAGGCGCACGTTGGCCCTGCACCAGAGGACCTCAGATTTTGTTCTCATCATCAACCAAGCCCTGCCAATTGAGCTCAAACTACACCTGCCTATCCCCCAGCCTGGATTTGAACCCAATCTGTTGCTGGAGAAATAAAGACAGTGCACTCAGCCAACTAAACCACGACAGGGACCTTAAGACTTTGAGTTAATTTTGGTTGCTTTAAAGGAAATTCCTTAGATGAAGGAATTTGCTCATTTTCTGCATAGTTCTCATTCTTACAAAAAAAATTCCTCCAACTTGGTTCAGGTTAGACGTAGACGGTTAGACGAGTTTATTTCACTCTTTTGCGGTCTGAACACAAAAATATGTTCGTACCATAATTTACTAATTAATATGGACGCAAGGATTTAATTATTAGTTAGTTGTAAGTATGGTCATTCGGAAATTGTTATTTCAGTCCCACACTTTAACATTTAGTACAAAATACTCCAATTTACACAACACAACAATTTACTTTTTCACTCCGACTAGAGAGAATCCGAGACAAATGGAGCCATCATGTTAAATTGCATCACAACTCTAACCCTCAACCATAAAAGTATAAATAGATAAAATTAATATTTTAAATAACTAAAAACTAAGCTATTGTCCAATCTCAGCTCATATACGATATTAAAATTGCATTGAGATTGGAGCCAAATTGTACGGACTATTTCTGAAAATCTAACATTAGAAATAAAAAGTCGAATAAAATGAAGTTGATAAAAAAAGGCAAGTGACACAAACCACAAATAAATATTAAGTATTCGCTCTAATAACAGTAATAGAAATAATTTTTATCCAGACACAACGAACCAAATGCATAAAATGTTGAAATTGAATTTGCACCCATAATTCCTTTCCTTTCTCAAGACCCTATCAAAATGCGAAACGGTATCACAGTACTAGTACAGTGGTATAACAATGAAATTTTTGGACCCCCATATTTTTGGACAATATTTCTTCCACTCCTTTAAAAATACTTGATAAATTTGTAGTCATACTTTTCGCTATTTAAATTTAAATGCTATTTCATAAAATTGTCCTCGCACTTTGCCCGACTGATTGCAAAAAGTAAATTGCTGAATTTGAAAAAATTGCGTATCCTCACTGCACCGAGTTGACTAGAGAAAATGATTTTGAAATTAAGCCTTTGTCCAACGCCGAAGACCCAATTTGAGTGGATTATCTTCGTCGTCTGATCCTTCTTCTTCTTCAATGTCAGAATCATCAGAGTCCAACTTGAATTTTCTTTCTGGAAATTGGAAGGGGTGAAAAAGGGAAAAATGTTTTAGAATTTTTTAAAATCATATTGATTAGTGTTAAGAAATAAAAATCAAGTAAAAATTTGAAAAGGCAGCAGAATGAAATTTTTAAGGAAGCAAGCAAAGTGCAAAATTCGTGTCAAGCATAATTTAGTGAGAAATTCTGCCGGGACAATGCAAATTTGACCTAAACTACCGAATTTTGAATTGCAAATAAAAAAATTGAATCCATTTCTCCAACAAAACTCCAAATAATTTATTTCTCGAACAGAAAATTGGTAACGAATTTTGACTTCACTGGGGGAACTCTTCCTTCACCCATTTCATTATAAGTTAAACTAAGCACTAATAAATGCAATTTGATTTCTACAATATTAAATTGTGCTACGCTAAATAAGTAGCTGCGGTTGTATTTTTGAGATAACTTTGTTTAGCATAAGCTTTGTGCAAATAAAAATAATATCACATAACATAGCATAGGGGTGAATTGAGCAAGATAAAATTTGACAATTTGTGACATGAAAATTTAAACTTGGCAAAATAAATGTGAATTTGAGTATTAATAGCAAAAGGAAAAAATTAATATTAATATCATCCAGGTACGGGCAGCAGGTAGGCAGGTAGCGAGGCAGAAGAATTTCTACTCTGACCAGAAATCAAGCAAATTGACATTTGCATTCACAATTTCAAGCTTACCCACGACTTTGTCTTCTTTGATTGAAAATAATTGTTCATCCTCATCATCAAAAATCATTGTATTATTCATCTGAAAAAATCCATAGTTGTTTGTAACTTTTGTTCGTTTTCTCCGTCGGCAAAACACGATGCACATGGAACACACAGCAAAGAGTACGAGAAATCCAAAGGCTGTTAATAAAATTATGAGTTTAAAAAAATTTCCCTTTGCTATGGAATTAGTGAATTTCTTGAAAACTCACCGGCCAAGGCAACAAAAGTCAGACGTGGCAGGCTCCAAATTGTATCATCTTTTTCTAACTCGAGTAAAATCTCTGTATGTTGACCCCCAGCCACGATCAGTTCTTTTGAAGTACCAAAATAACCAGACGCCAGAACCTAGAGAAACAAAATATTGTCAATTTAGCCAAGGTCAAAGTCAAACTTGAATTCAATTCTAATTTTACCTGGACAAGATATTTCCCAGGTGGAAGTGGTTTCTCAAAATGGCCTAACGAGTCAGTCCAAGCCATTGTGTTGTTATTCCCAAACAAAACCTTAGCATTAACCAACGGCTCATGCAAAATTGATGTAATGTATCCTGCAAAAGGTCAGGTCAAGTTCAATATTTGTCTCAAACTAAACGTTAATAATTATTTACCATGAATTCCTTCGGATGGAATAGATTTGAGTAAGTCTAATCCTTTCAGCATGACTTCATCTCCAATCAAATTATTAGTCTCTTGGCATTTTATGTTGACTGGAACGATGAGGGCATTCGTCTTCGAATGAAGGGTCTGCAATGCAGTACGTAAATTTCAGTTAGTTCAAAAGAACTATTTTGAATTTGATAAATAAATTTACCTTTAAATGTCTCAAAATCCCAGGGTTCACTCTCGGCTGGCATCCTCCGGGTGGACACGGTGGATCTTTATTCGTAATATGAGCCAAAGAATTGTAAATATTGTCAAACGTCTAAAAAGGAATACAAAACACACGATCACATAAGAATTTAAATTGATCCATCGAAATTACTGTCAAACATTCCTACCGTTCGATCTGAGTTGGAGAGGATTCTACCAAGATCAGGAATGAAATCTGGTTGTAATTCAGCATTGCATATCACGTCAAAAACAACTGGGAATCGATACTGATTGATCCATTCCGAAACAGTGTTCATCTTTAAACCACCTTTCGTTTCTAGAAAAAAGTCATCAATATGATCGCAATAAGAAAATTCGAAGGGCAAAGGAAAATATCAGAAGAATTGTCAATAAAACCAAAACGCAAAGCCCCAAATATGTTGCAAGCCACTGCCATTTCAACCTTACTTGGTGGACTAGCTTATAAATGTTCATTTCATAAATTCTGATAAGATTAGGCAAATACTAAATGAAATTATGGGCCATAAAAAGCAAAGTCCGGTCAAGTGTCAGTTATAATAAATATAAATCCACTTACGATTTCCATCCTTGACTAAAAAGTCAAAACGTGGACCAAATCCACCTCCAACTCCATTCTTTTTTGTCTCCTTCAAAAATTCACTCATCCATTTGGAAAACACATCTGAGGGAAATGGAGAACCCATCCAACACAACAGCAATTTTCCTCCCTTGCTCTCTACCTACGCGAATTCCTAGGACTTCACCAGTTGCTTCAAAACTGCAAGAAAAATTAAACTCAGCCCTTGCCCAAATTTTGTGTTAACTTGAATTGACCACTTACTCATAATAATCAAAAAGATTTGAATATTCTTCTTTGAAGTGATGGAAAGTTGTTCGCGGATAGTAAAAGTTGTCATATTTGTATTCGACGAGTGGTTCGGAGAGATCTTCTTGACTAATTGTCACA
Organism: Thalassaphorura encarpata; assembly: GCA_009869925.1. Lineage (NCBI taxonomy): Eukaryota > Metazoa > Arthropoda > Collembola > Poduromorpha > Onychiuridae > Thalassaphorura > Thalassaphorura encarpata. The sequence continues at coordinate 7,868 of WJEZ01000651.1, forward strand.
CTGTTGCTGCTACTACTGCTTCCCAATGAGTGGAAATTCACACGAATGGACTTGAGTCCTTGTGGAACTTTGACTGTTATGCTTTTATCTGATGAGCCTGGAGTTGAAATGATAAGCTCGTAATTTCCTTCCATAAGCATACGAACAAATCCACCAGAGTTACGACTCGTTCGGACTTTCTCGATAGGACCATTTGGCAAAGATTTAGCGGTAAGTTGTACATTTCTCAATCCTTTTCCTTTTTCGTCCACGATTGTTCCAGAAATTCCTTAGGTAAAGGAGAAAAAACTCATAAGATTTTGCCCCAGTTTTATAATTTTCAAGGGGAATATCAAGGAAAGCGAGATAAACAATTGCAGTTTAGCTATTATTGCAGAATTTTCGACGCAAAAGTTGAGTATTTGATATAATACTACATTTTTATTCAGACTAATTCCATCGTTTTATTTCTCTATAAATAAAACGAGCTTCAAGCTTTCCTATTGTTAGTTTCTGCAGTCATAATGAGTGGCAAATTAAGCAAAATTCCATGACTAATGCAATACATGCAACAGACACATACAAAATAAATTTAAAAAAGTTGGCCCATGGTTAGCAATGAACAACAGGTTAAATTTATTACGACAGAAGGGTTTGGAATGAAAAGACCATACATTTAAAAAACAACAAAGCAAAACCAATTACAAGACGAAATAAGAAACTAAAAAGCCAAATTATTAGCACTAATAGTAGCTAGCTGCCTCTGGCAAGCCATATCATAGCCAATCTGCATTGCATGCACATGGAGTCAGGACCCAAATGTTAGTGGAGGTCAACAGGGAATAAAAGCAAAAACAAATCAGGTGTCCAATGTTGAAGGAAGCCAAATCAGTTGAATGTTCCTAGAATACATGATTTAAGATTGATTTTGAGGTGTTCTAAAAACGACATCCTCAAATCCATACGGGCAAAAATTTCCAATGGCAATTGTTAATTATTGTAATTATGAATTAATCATTGGGAAAATCTGTTAGTAGCAGTGACACAAGCAGTGGTAGTTTCAATTGCTGATACTTTTAATTTTTACCTTGAAACGAAAGTTCCAAAATTTCAATGACGTGAGTAATATGTTTCCCATAGGCTTCGATCACGGATGCTGCATCTGGATTATCACAGCAGAATAAACTCACAAAGACCTGGAACAAAAGAAGGCGAAAATATAATTGTCTATATCTTAACAAAAACTCAGATCATATAAATTTATTCGTACAGTGTTTAAACTAGTCATGGCATCGGCTTGAGTTCCACCTGTGATTGACTTTGTCGCTGACGTACATGGTCCATTCAGGGATTTTCCAAAAATCTGTTTTACGCCAGCGTAAATACTTTTTTCTTCGTTTGGAAATCTGAAGGAGGAATACAATTTTATGAATATCTAATCAAACTGAAAATTCAGACTGTTTCATTCGTACCGGAATCCTTGACCACCAGAACCAAATCCAAGAATCAAATCAAAATCGGTTGATTTCAAGAGACGAGACAAGGCTGTTGCTCCGGTCGTAATATCTTTGTGAAAGTTTTCATTTTCGTTCACACAGGGTTCTGAAAATGACCATTTTGTGTTACAATCAAAACTTTTAGTGAATGTTCATGTTTTTTAATAGTTCACCATTATCATCTGGATCTTGTGGAGTGAGAATAAAATGAAGAACAACTCTTTTCAAAATGTTCATAATTCTTTCATCCCTTCGTCCAAAACCTGCACTCAAATATCGGGCTATGCTTATGAGCATTTCGTTTCCACCATGTCCAACCAAACTACCAGTCATCCCAATATGAATTTTCATATCATCTGGAGCTCCAATCTGTAGAAACATGCAACAAAAATGTAAGCCAACTTTGAGTTTTACTAGAGTAGAGCAACAAATGTTGATTGCATTGAATTTACCATATCAGACATTTTGATGTGTTGAAACCCTCGAACCTCTTCAAAATCTGTAATGTTAGGATTCAATGCTGTGAACCAATCTTTTGAAGAGAAAGATCCTTTGGCCGTATTTTTAGTAGCAGACAATCCTTGTTGGACTGCGGTTAGTGTAAAGTTTAGCTGAATGGGTGGAGCATCTCGTTTGACAACCACATTCTTCGTTTCACTTCGATAACTAAGGGTACAGGCACAATATTAATATTTAGATCAGTCACATGTTTATAATTGACTTAACACAACTTACCCATGAGCTGAAACAGTGATATCATATTGACCTGGGACGAGAAGTCGCCAATAGTCTCCGTCCGCAGCCACTCGGATTGGATGATCAACAGAATTGACTGTAATGAGAGCATTTGGCAAGGCATTTGCATTTTCATCAAACACAAAACCATTTACACCCGTATGAACCTACGGTGAAAAATAATCAATCAGATATCTACTCTAGTGAGCATCATAAATAATTTTACTTTACCTGCTGAATGAAAGCAACAAGGGCATCTTGATTATCCTTCCAGTATGATTCCAACTGAGTCCCCAGTGGGTATTTCACACAACCGAGTTCAAGGGTCAACTCGAAGCAATTTGTGTACAAGTAGTTCCAGTCTTGCATCCCTCCACTCACTTCATACCACTCGGCTCCATTTGTTATTCCCTTAGGGAAACTTTCTTCCATGGATTCTCGACACATGGGCTTTCCTTCCCACATCGTTCGATGTTTCTAATTCAAATAATTAAAATATAAGCAAAATGTTCACCCATTATTCTTTGCCAATCTTACATGTGAATAAAGAAGGGCTAGAGAGCGAAACACGTCATCATCTGGAGATTTTGAATAAGTTCTTTCCCCTGTCTCTGTGTCATCAAATGGGAAATTGGCCACGAGAGAGCCGCCATGAAGGTTGGCAGAGAGCACAAATGGAATCGAAGACATCCATGACATGACAGCCATAGTCTCAGGTTCCTGAACGAGATTCTCACGATTGATTTTCCTAGGATCAGTCTCTGGTAAATTTTCATATTCGTCATCAAATCGATTTGGAAAATTTCGATTGAGATCAATTCCATGTGCATTTGCTCTGCCTAGAACGCCGGCTGCATCACCTGCAAATAAAATTCGTGGGTCAATAATACAAACGAAACGAAGCAAAGGATAATTTAATTAAAAAACAAACCTTCTCTGGCTCGGGCATAACCATCAGGATTCATGGATGGCATGATGTGAATTCTAGTCGTGTCAATCAGATTTGTAATCGTTGCATTCTTTTGATAATTTTCACACAGATATACAATTAAATTAAGAAGCAATTCTTTTCCAACAACCTCATTCCCGTGCATGTTTCCAATGTACTTGAACTCAGGCTCACCTAAATTATTTTATGCAGAAATTAGTACCTCAGATGTATACAATAATGACATCAACGTTACCAGGCTCATGATTTCCAGGAAGGTCACTGATTTCCAATACATACAATTCCCTTCCTTCCACACTTTGTCCAACTGTGTAGAGTTTTGTAATGTGAGGATAGGCAAGGTTTATTTTCTTGAGAAAACTTTCTACTTGCTCATAATTATGATGAGAAAACTCTTGGAGGGAAGTCTGCTTTGTTTCGACAGCTAAAGATAAATATAAACAAATCTTTCTTTAACTTCCCTCTCACCAATGCTGTGCATGTGCAGAGTGTAGAATTAAGGACCAATCACCATATTGAGTGCAAAAAAATATTGCAGTTTAGAATGTGCTCATTTAAATTCTAATTTCATGCCTTACAAGGACAACACTTAGCAACGAATAAGAATCAGAAAATTAACCTCACAGTTAAAAAATCTGTTAAACCATTGAAACTCAGAATGAACAATTTAGCTTTGTCAGTTTCGTGCAATTTCAATCTAAATTTAGTCATCAATTCGCCATGCCTTCGGTTAAATCTCAAATAATTCGTGTAGTTTTGCCTTCACTTGAATAATATTCATTGCATTGCTCCTACTAAAATATATTGCATAATGCCATTTTTGTTAGTCAGTACAATTTATGGAACCAATAGTATTATTTGCTTTCAGAAAGCCATTCAAAATAACATAAGATTTATTCATTTTTGTTCCACAGGAATACTTAAATTATAACTGATTTAATTTACATTTAAAATGAGTTGGCATGCAATGAGGCATTAGGAACACAAAGTTATTCGTAGGATAGCTGCAGTCTTTCCATTCCACTTTAAAACAGCAACACATTTTCAACACAACACACGAGCTTAGGCTAGGCCCATGGCGAAAACTGGACTAGGAACTAAAAATTTGTGCAGTACATTTACCACACATTCAGAAAATGGATGGAATCAAGAATGGGATCAATTACTAATAATGGGTCCGGCACCTCGAAAGAATGACCTAGAAAAAACGCATGCTAGTAAAAATACCCTCACCAAACCAAACCCAAAACCCAAATAAACATGAAATGCACAGAGGAAGACATGAAAGAGAGGAATTAGTGGCAAAGCAAAGCAGTAAGGGTTATTCTTTTTCTAAAACTTAGTGATTAGTCCTAGCCTACAAAATGGCAAATGATAAAAGGCCAAATGGTGTTAAGCCAATGATTGCAGCTGCTACAAAATGTAATACTAAAGCAGATTTACCACTTGATGTTGCATCTTTATCCTCACTTGGTTTAACAGGAGTTTTCTTGAGAGCAAAACTGAGAATAGTAGTCGGAGATCCAGCTTTTACTTCAATTTGCTTTGGTTCACTTGGGTCGAAACTGTGATGAAAAATTTCAGTAATCAAGCTTCAGGCCAAATCGTCTTAAAATAAAAAATACTTACCTCCAAGCTGTGGCATGAATGCTATAATTCCCAGGGGTTAACATTCTCCAAAATTCTCCTCTCTCTGTAGTCCTAACAGAGTGATCAATTCCATCAACGATGATTTCAGCTGCTTCAATCGGTGCACCTTCAGCACTCTTCACAATTCCTTTGATCCCCATCTGTCCTGCTTCCAAGTATTGATAAAGGGCTTCACGATTATTCTCCCATTCAGTCAACAAATTACTCGCCATAGGAAATTTACAGCATGAGAGTTCCATCGTGATTTCAAAACAATTTGAATGGACGTAGTTAAAATCCTGCATTCCTCCTGTAGAATGATTTAATTATTAGGACTAATCAGAGCTCATTTATTATATTTAATTTTAATTTCGTAGTCGTACCACGAACGTTGTACCAATGAGCTCCATTTGTTATCCCATCAGGAAATACATCCCCACAAGCCCCTGGGATATGCATAGTTTTGTGTGCAAATGAATACAGTTTAGCCAAATAAAGAAATACTGAATTATCCGGAGAAAGACTTGCGACGCCTGAGCCATCATAACCTCTACTCCTGCAGAGGATTAGAAAATTATTTAATTATTAGAAATTAACATTCATCAAATAGGCAAAATTGGTCACTCACATCACAGACATTGGTACAGAGTCAAATGGGTAGCTGGCCACTAAGGAACCTGCATGGAGATTAGCTGAGAGAACGAATGGATTTTCAACAATCCATTTCATAATATTGAGTGTTTCTGGCTCTCTGCCTCGAAGAAGTGATGCATCATCATCCTTCCTCGTTGTGAATTGATCAGGAAAATTTCTATTCAGATCTACTCGATTCTTATTAGTTCGTCCAGTTATTTTTGGATTGGGATCACAATTTCCCTCGATTGCGGCTTCAAATCCATCTGGATTCATTGTTGGCATTAAATGAATATCAGTTGATTTAACCAAATCAACAATCCTAAGATTAAAATAATCATCAGTCAGTCTTAACATGTAATACACGGAACGGACTCAACTTACCGCTTATCACCATTGAGATAACCTTGAATAATATTGGCAGCCAACATGAGATTGAGTGAACGACCCAACGTTTCATCCCCATGCATGTTAGCCACGATTTTAACCATGGGGCGGAGCAAGGGTCGAGGAACAGTGACATTTTCACTCAGTTGAATGACCCACATTTCTCTCTCCTCTACAGATTTCCCAACGGAATACAGTCTCATTAAATTCGGGAATTGTTTTTCCATATCTTGAAGTAATTTAGTGGTTTGGGCATAGCGTGGATACGTCGTTGAGAATTCTTCCCATAATTGAGTCAAGTTTGCATTTTGAGCTTTACTTCTTGCCCCTCCTTCTCTTTGTCCAGAAACTCCAACTTTTGATTCCAAATCTTGAAGAAAGATGAGGAAGAAAAAACACAGAGTTGCTTTCCAAAGCATTTTGATTGTGTTATGGAAGACGAAGACGAATGGACGGTGGTTTGATTTTCGTATAAAAATACAATTTGGATTTTTATTTGTCCTGTATACTTATCTTGACTATATTGCTCCTCGAGTGACGGAAATTGAGCTTAATGGCTGGTTTACGATCTCCTGGCAGACAATCTTAAATCTAATCAAGGCCACGCTGACATTTCGTCCTTGCTCAGCCTGAAACATCCGTCAAAAAGTAAAAGTACAACAGTTAGAGCGAGACCGAACTATTGCAAATAATGATACGTATTCAGAGAGGCTATATTAATTTCCTAATTCCAACGTATTTTCTGTTCTACCGTACCTAATGAAGTGAAGTAGCAGCGTATTTACTCCAGTCGTACTAAAATTTAACTAGTTGAGAGTCTTCGTTTAAACGAAATGAGAGAATAAAAACTAAAACCACAACTCACTCCCAGTCTGACTCCAACCAACTAATAAAATAAAATGAATACAAAGAAAGACGCAAATTGCGCACAACACAGTCAGGACAGCAGTAACAGGTGAAAAGCAAGAGCTGTGCGGACTGTGTCTATTTAAAACATCTTTTGACGAATGAAGGATGAGATGACGAAGGAAAAACGTTTAAATAAATAAGCTAACCACTAATTCTGATTCCTTCACAAAACCAATGTAGCGACTAAGCCCAGCCAAGTCTATTAACTAATACGCTCACTCACATAGTATTCTAATTCAATTTAAACGTAGACGCATAAAAATATGCCAAAAGCAACCAAGCCAGTCAGGTAGCTGGATGCTGGAGTCGGGGAACCTTTCCGTCTATCCACATCCTCATTTATTATGTATAATTACTTAATTAGCATACATAATCAGAAGGCAGGCTTCAGGGTTGGGTCAGTCAGTCCATCATAATTACATTACAAATTCAAAGTCATGTCCATCCCAGGCCAATTTCCCTTCATTTCATTGCGTTCGAATAATTTAATTTCAATATTCAACAGGAAACCTTCAATACTCGAACTCGAACCCAGGAACTTGCCTGCCATTGGCATTTGGCTTGACTAATATTTGTTTCCAGAATTTTACAATATTTTTCAGCCTATGCTCAACCATCCCTATGCGTCTCATCGTTTACAACAAAGGAACACTTTTAGAGCTATAAGTGTATTCTTTATTCTACATGTACATTCAGAAAAATAAGCCACATGTAATAAATAACAACAAAAAAACTAAAAAAAAGTACGAGCTCATTGCATTATTCCCAGGCCACGGGCTCAGGTAAGCAAAAAATAGGCATTAGGCAGCCTGAAAAAACTGGACAAATGACATGAGATGAATGAGATGTGATTAAAAACTATTACACATGTAGCAAAACAGCTGGCGTGTGGATGACTTGTATTTCATTTTCAATTTCAAGGTCACCCTGAATAATTGGATTGACATTGATGACTGACGGAGACTGGGATTAGTTAAACCTTTAAGTTAAATTATGCTTCAAGTCAATAATTTGTACTATTATGCCTAATACCACAAAAGCTTGGCAACTTATGCCTTGTGCTGTGCGGTCTAGCATCAGTCTTGCACGAATAGGATACAACATTAAATTACTTTAAATTGATGATTACGAACTGTAGACAAACAAATTAAGCTATTTAGCTACACACTACAAATGTGCGTCACTGAATTTAACTAAACTAGCAAGCATCTATCTACGTATGTATGAATTCGTGCATGACTCAACGCATTTTAAACCTATCAAAATATTTGGAACATCTTTTCTTATACTAATTGATTAATTGAATTATAATTGAGTTATGCCTTGTGCTCTGACCCCAAACATTTGTATACGATAACGATCCGGCATGTGGCATAGGGAAAAATACAGATAGAAAAGTTTAGCCGCACATGTGAGGTAGAAAATTTATTGTAAATTACTGTATTAATTAATTTAATAATATTAATAAATCTTACCCGATCGNATACGATAACGATCCGGCATGTGGCATAGGGAAAAATACAGATAGAAAAGTTTAGCCGCACATGTGAGGTAGAAAATTTATTGTAAATTACTGTATTAATTAATTTAATAATATTAATAAATCTTACCCGATCGATCATCTGCCGGAAAATTGAGTGGAACCTTCACTGACTTAAGAGAATACTGAGAACTTTATAATTTTTACTTAACTAGCTTTTAGAACAAGATTCCCGGAAAGAACTAAGTGGAGTTTAAGTAGTTATAACCACATGATTTTGATTTTGACTTGACTCCTTTTCTTTGCTAAATCTTAAGGGGAAATTAACTTTCTTAGGGGGCACAAAGTAATGTACGATAGGATGCACACGGACACATATACAGTTATACAGTTAGGCAGTAGGTATATAAACTCCAAAAGCGAAGAGTTTGAACCTTCCCGCGGTCAAGGCACGGGATTTGTAACATAGAAAATATGACGAGGCACGAGTAAGTAATTTTGTAGTACGAATTAGAATTGCGCTAATATTTGAATTGATCATACTTTCCATTAGGATCTTCCGACATAGAAAACTTGTCTTTGGATTTTGGAAACACCCAATCGAAAAACTAAATAATATATTTTTCAAGTTAATGTCAGTTTAAATTAAAATAATAAAAAACGGCGAGACGGGTAGGAAGAGCAATTGTCAGAGCCGCCATGAGAATGGGTTGTTGCTTTAGTTGCAATGATGATGAAGACACCCAGGTCAGTCTATCTGCGTAATCAAATAAGATTCATGACTCATTCTACCTTCTGAATTATTCCAGAGCACGGAAAATGGAATTAGACAACCTCTGATTGACCCCGTGAGCAACGCAACACCCGTCGTGCGAGTTCCTCATACGTAAGTTTAGTATTTTTTATGCTAATGTCTAAATTAGTAGATGGTTTGAGATTTTAACATTTATTTTAGTGATGAACCAGTCCAACATTCGGCTGCCATTCAATCAGTCAAAGTACAAGAAGATGAGTTGGCTAAAATCCTCCAAGAAACTGCCTCAGCTATGATTGATGTGAGTGGGTCAGGCTCACATTCATTGGATCAAAGAGAATTTCAAGAAAGGAGTAAACTCTATCTCCAGAAAATTCAAAACTTGTCCCCTGGTCTCCTCCAAACACCAATTCACCTCCTTGGGGATGTTCCTAACCCAGACAAACATCTTGGAGCTCCACTCATTTCACAAGAAGATTTAGATTTGGTGAGTAAATTATATTTTTAAAACCTTGAGTCAAATAATCATAAATTAATTTGTTGTGATAGATGAACTGGGCGATGGATGAGGTTGAAAAGGCCATGCATTCCATTCGTGTAGAGCACAACGAAGACTTGGTGGTGCCATTTGGAGGTCATCATACCGCCATTGGTGCAGGAGACTGAATCAAATTGCCAACTTAATAAGATAATTATCATGCACGAGTTATTAATTATTATAAGTAAGTTTAGCTTTATTCTAAGAGCTATATCAAATGGCAGAACACTCGTTATAAAAGGAGTTCATCAGAGTGGTTACAGCTACAGCTGCTGAGAATTTTAATCAATAATTTAATTTTGATTTATTTCGTTGTAAGTTTCAAGGGTGAACTTCTACTTTTCGGGTCACCCAGTCGAGCGCCGTATGTTTTTTATAACATTTCAATGTTATTTATTTAGGGTTAGAAAACTAATGCGGCGCTCTAGCGTTGAAGGTCTTTCAAAAAATTTCAAATTGTCGTTTTAACTTACGTGTTGTTGTTGAGATTTAAATCTCTCTATAATAGCTATAGCTCTTTAGAGTTTTGCACCATACAGGGCAAGAACAAATAAATTAATCTCTTCCTTCACTAATAAAAAAATAAAATTGATCAAATAAGATAATAAAAACGCACAGCACATGGGCGTGTGCTCGAATAATACAAATATTACAATCTATTATCTATTTACATATTAAGACTATGCAATTAAAGTTAAGTGTGGATATGTTGGGAGATAATCAATAAACAAATATTTAAATAAAGCAATTCATCATGTTGAGCGCAATTGAATTGTTTTAGGCCTGGATTGAATTGTGATAGGAACGATGCAAAGTCCATATACATGTTTTCCAGGCTAAGAAATATGTAAACAAATTCATTTATCTGAATAAATGAAAATGTTATTCTCTCACTCTCTCGCAATCTTAGAAATTTGGAAAATCAATTATTCATAAATCATAAGAGCAATTAATTTGTGGTTTCTACTAAAACAAGGTCACACCAAATGATCCGACAATTTAAAAACAAAGTTTAAATTGAATTATAGATTTATTCTCGATATAGCATTTACTCTAATATCAACGAAACAGAATTGAAAGCAATTGGAATCGGCCGATTCGAGCAAGCTTAATGCTAATCTGTATCTGACTTCATGGAGAGAACACTATTCTAATGTATATCCTAATACTTTTTTAATATTTTTATATCAACTTCACACCGATTTTATAAGAAAAAGTAAAATACGACAAGAATTGATCTCATAAAATATTGTATCTAGGACGTATTTGAAATCTGACACATGGCAGAATTGTATCACAATGTATTCTCTTAATTCCTAATGTCTGAACTCATGATAGAAAAAAATGTAGACTATGAGGATTATTCCAGCGATAATGATTGCGTTCATCAAACTCAGCATCGTACGTTTTGACCCTAATTTCTTCTTGAGTCTTTTCTCAATTCGTTCGTTCTCGTAATTCAAAAGGCAAAGAGTCCTGAAGGTCATGGCCATGTGTACTCGATTCACTTCTCTGGATTCACGACCAATTGGAACTCTGAATGGTTCATGCTTTTTCATTTTCAATGGAAAAGGGCCTCTAAATTAATACAAAATAAATGTTGGTATTCATAATTTCATAATCATTTAGGTAAACGAGGTTAAATAAATTTTCAATTATGCTTTTTTTTACTCGGTTTCTTCGTTTTCACAAAGACGAAAAGGACGATATATGACGACTTCCTTGTTGTATGGTTCCTTCCCAATTGTGTTTTTGGAGGTTGAATAAGTAAATTCAAACATGTTTTTCACATTAGCTATGGGCTCAATTTTTTCAAGCATCTGAATATTTCCAAGTCCCTCATCCATCTAGCAATAATATTCCAAATTAATAATTCCAAAAATGAGTGAGGAAATTAAAAAAAACGGATTTGCTAGTTTTACCTCAAAGCGGAGATGAATGAGATCCAAATGATCACGATTTTCTTCTGTTCCATCAAACCATTCGTTCAAACGTAATTCTATTCTTCCCTTGTCCTTAGTTAGTTCAACGTTTCCCCCAGAAATGATAAAAACATCATTGATCTTGACTTTTAAGGTCAATAGTTGAGCAAGACTACCCCATGCAACTATCGTTGCGACCAATGGTGAAGATAATTCTTGCTCCCAAATCCCTTCGTTTGGAGATACTTGAGAACTTTTAGCTGAGATTCGGAATGGAATAATTTGAACTTTAATTTCTATCCGATTGGAGTATCTGTTGTACAAGAATGCCGGATCTGCGATGATTATTTTATTTGTCAAAGGTGGAAACTGCATTTGAGTTACGCACACCTAAAATACATTTAAAAATGAAATCATAAAGTCATTCATTAGTTTTAATATTCATATGCACTTTACCACAATGGGATTTTCTACAATTCCCCAGAAGGAATGAGCCAGTTTTCTAATCGCGGCATCAAACAGATCGTTGAAATGTTCTGTCGACATTAGAATTTGTCCCGTGTTGAGGATTTCTGGCAAAAATTCTGGAATAACTGGATCCCAAATACTCCAGAAAATCCAGCCATTAGAACCGTACTTGAACTTGAGTTTTTTATTTGAAGGATAGGCCATCGTTGGAACCTGACCTGAAGGCATTGATCCTTCTCCTGAATCGTTCAAAAACACTCGAAAAATATAAACTGGTACTACTACCCTACCAGCAGAACCAACTACTCTATTAGCACGGACACTCGGTTAGTAGTCTAATGAACCATAAAATAAGAATCCAAGTTGTTTACGTACGTACTGGTACTACGCTACTACAAGATACAATACGATTGGATGGAGAATGTATTGGAAGAAATACATGTTTTAGAATTTAGGCATTAGCTTAGCATATTGTTTCCTTTCCGTTCAGCCCACAAGAAAAAAAATATCTGCTCTGCTTGCCCTAAGCCGAACACACGGAAACGGAAAATTAAACTGAAAAAATATTTTAAGCATACAATACGGATACGGACTACGGACGGACTGACGGACACGTTTTAATTGTTGTAATGTATTCTGCGCTTGTACGTCCTAACCAGATGAAATGACTGTATGGCCATGGTCAAGTCAAATGAACGATTTATCTGCTACTGGACTATTTCTAGCTTACCTAGCAGCAGCATTAGGACGAGTACTATTAGGGAAACATGATACACACGTGTTGGGCATGTTTGACAACCCCAAAACAAAGTTTGATATGACCGATTTTGTGCAGTTAAGAGGAATCACGGTCTTGGAGAGCCTAATAAAAATCCAAATTTTAGAACTGATTCTAGGTGACAGACATGAGAGGGACAGGGTTTAAATTAAGGAATCGTTAATTGCTGACCAAGACCAAGTTGAATATTCTTGTAAAACTAAGGTCAATGGGAATATGTAATAGCAATCATTGTTCATGTCTAAATATGTATTCAGCATTCCCTAGCAGCAAACCTGAGTAAAAATTATATGCTAAATTAATTAATTAGCATTGTTCGTCGCAATAGCAATTTCTGAGTCATTCAGCCCCGTGTAAACAGATGGGAAAAATCTGTGTTGTGTTGATGGTGGTGAAAATGAATTTTTGAGAGATTCATTCTCTTTCCCTTCAATAATTTGGCTTTCGCCTTGTTCGTCATTCCATCAGCCTCAGCCGTAGTGGCCAGTGTACTTGTCGTCACCCCACACATATCAAAATAAAAATATAATTGATCTCAGTTGATTGATCTGTAAATCAGTAGAAAAAAATAATTAATTATCAGTATCAAGATTCCGTATTGAATAGTACACAAAGGATTTTGCACAAGTTGACTGACTGAGTAAGTGAACAAGGGTCATATCAGGTTAGTTTGGGTTTATTTTTTCAATCTAAGTCTGCGGCGCACTAATAATTATTAATCATAATCTTATCTCCACTGCATGAGCAGCTCCTGCAGTTGGCAGTTTTGACTGTGTTGTGTTATTATTAATTTTGCTTGCTAAGTTTTTTTGTGTTTTCATTAGTCTAAATAGACTTTGGTTGAGCCAGGGTGTGAATTGAATTCTAGAATTACTAAAAAATTCATAGTATTTCATGTGACTACTGTAAGTGTAGCTAGTGTCGATGTCGAATCGAATCGAGTACCTTCGTTTAGTATTGAATTGATAAAGCAATATCAGAAAATAAGGATTGCGTTGTGTGTGGTCACATTCATTATCAAAATATTTAGTTCATTTTATGTATGTGACTAAAACTCATATGAATTAATATCTTTTTCTGGCAGAGCAGAATGGAGTCTCCAGAAGGTCCCAACCCTGGAATCGTCCTCCGTGTCAAGTGTGCAGACAAAGCAAGTTTTGTTATGCGAAATGTCCAACCTACACAACCGATTCGTGATTTTGTACAAGAACTCTCAGGCCTAACTTCAGTTCCTGGAAATAATATGAAAATTTTATCTGGATTCCCACCCAAACCTGTGGCCTTAAATTGTGCACTCACTGTAGAAAGTTTGGGATTCAAATCTCAAGAAACAATTATTATTCAGCGTGGAAGTCCAACGGACGAAGTTCCCAATGGGGAAGGGAATTGTGTTGGTAAGTCTAAAAATGGTTTAAATTCTCTTGGTAAAGTTTTGGTAACATTGATGCTTACGAGACGTTTTGTTAATTTTTATTGCAGTATTGGGTTGCAACAAGAAATGTGAGCAAAAGCCAGAACAAGGACTCAACAATTCTAAAATTGCACCTGACCCTGCTGCAGTATCGCAGCCTCAGCCTAAATCTGTTGCTCCGACTGTGACTAAAACAGAGATTCTGAAACCAAAGCCTGTAGTTAAGCCCACACCTGCACCTTCATCGACTGGAAATGTTCGACCAGTTGTTCCACCCCCAAAAACTCAAGCTAACCCCAGTGGTAGTGGCCTAGGCCGAAATGGTAGCATTAAACCTACCAATAGCAATGCCAGCCGGGATGAAGCGCTCAATCCTAGAATGGTCTCAAACGGAGTCCTTCTTCGTCACGTTGTTCCAGCTGATAACTCTTGCTTGTTCACTTCGTTCCGTTTCGCATGTGGCCCAATTTTAGGTATGAGTATTCATTGTTGTTATAACTAAAACCCATGAATAATTTCCAATTTTATTTTGGCAGAAAACCACGAGAAACAATTGACACCAGAAGATTCAATTGAATTGCGAGAGATTGTTGCCTCATGTGTGATGTCAGATCCTGAAGAGTATAGTGATGCTGTTCTTGGTCGTAAAAATGCTGATTATGTTCAGTGGATAAGTTGTTTGGACTCGTGGGGAGGAGGGATTGAGTTGGCCATTTTAGCTGGTTTCTATGAAATTGAGATTGCTGTTGTTTCTGCTCAGACTTGTACTTGCAATGTTTTTGGTGAGAGTAAGAATTATGTGAAGAGGATTTACATTTTGTACGATGGGATTCACTATGATCCTCTCTACATGGAATTGGCTGACGTAAGATTTTTTACAAGAATTAACTGTGTATTTGTAAAATTCTAAAACTAATTTACATTTATTTTTGCTTCCTTTTATTTTGCAGAGATCTAAAATCGTGACCACATTTTGCCCAACTGATGTCGGAGTTTACAACCAAGCGATTCAAATTGCAAAAGAACTTTTCCGTAATCATCAGTACACAGACCTTGCAAATTTTACTATTCAATGTCAAGTCTGTAAAGAAAAGTTTACCGGACAAGAGGACGCTCGTCAACATGCTATGAAGACAGGTCATACTAATTTTGCCGAGTATAGTCCCCCAGCGGGAGCCTCTGGGAAGAAGTGAACCTACCCAACAACTTAAAACTCATCCATTCATCCAAATTCCAAAATCTCCAAACTCCTTCAAGAAAGACAAACACTTGATGTTAATTTTATGTCTTCGTGTGTTCGAATTCAAACCTCAAAAATCCAAATCAAACTACTCAAACAAGATATCTCAAGCCTCGTTAGTCTCCTACCTCCGAGAGGCGAAAGCAAATCTCTAAAATGCTCAACATCATCAAACATGGAATAACAAATTCCACGAGGTAATAATAAACAGTCAGTCAATTATCCAAAGAAGCGAATAAGGTATAAAATCCACATTACCATGCTAATTAATTCAAATAAATAAAAAAAACTTAAAAAAACTATTTTTTTGTCTAGTATAATTTTATATCCACTACTAGTATTTGGGATAAGATAATTTAAGAATAATTAACTAGTGAGTACAATATGGCTTTAATTACTTAAGTGCCGCTACAAACATTTCGCATTTGAGGAACCAGTGCTGAATGCAAATTGAAATTGACATTCATGTTGAGGAGAATATTAGAACATATTGAACTATTTTGTATATGAATAATTAACAAAATTGAATATGAGAGAAGTTTTCAACTAATCCTGAGTAAGTGTGAGTGGAAATGAGTATTTTTCTAATAATACTTGTTTATATGTAATATTATTCTAATATAAGTAGAATTGAAATTGCTTTAAAATAAATAAATTGAACAATGAGTGGGGATTTGTGTTTATAATTTGGCATATGGTGTGTGTGTGTGTGTGTGTGTGAAAAAATAATTTTCAAAAAATGGCAAGTTCAGTCTTACTGAACGCCTGTTGTTCATTGGAAGTGTACTCTGTTAAAGATAAGGATTCTGTGACCCGAGGTATGGACGGGAGAAAGCCTCGTTAATGAAAGAGAGAGTCAACCGAGATCTCTTCTCAAGGAGAGAAGGTCTACGGGACTCCCACGAACTTAACTTGAATCTGAAACTCAAAGAGTGAGAGAAAGGGGGACCACGGCCTGCTCATCATTCGACCTACTCTACTCTACAGTCAAAGTAAAGTGATCAAAGACTTCAAACACGTGCTGCCAACCAACATACACTTCCACCCATCTCTACCACACATTTTCAATATATATACTCATCACAAAAAGTCATTCCTTTACCTCAACTCCAATAACACCAAATTTCATGGATTTTTACTCATTACAACTCTTTCCAACCAATAACTTTAATATTTTAATGCAAATTCCTATTCCCTGTGGAAATATACATAAGACAGGGCTAATTAATTTTTTCAGTTGAATTACATCAGTACGTAGGACTCGATTTAAAAATAAAAATCACACATTCAGCCCATGCACTCCTATGTAATCCAAACTTCTGGCGCTGTGCATGGGGCAAAAGCAAACTCAGGTCTCACACTCACAACGCAAAAATTATTACAAAATAACTTTTGTTTTGTAGATTTGTTGAGTTTTATTGAAAACTTGGAATTAAAACAATCAATTCTCGTTGTATTAAGCATTAATTGCAATTGTAAGTAACAACTAATTCTTTATTTCAGCTCCAGCAACTTGTACGGTTTCATTATTTGAAAAAGTTCATATTCTAACGTCAAATTTCAAAAAACATTGTTTAACTTTTTAAAAATTCAGAAATACGGTATTTTTAAAATCTAACTAGTGTAGAGCTAGTGTTTTAAGTTAGATTTTTTCCCGATTTTAACAATTGACCTTTTACTTTTTAAACTAAATTAAAATTAATTAACCCTTTT
>WJEZ01000652.1:0-24870 GCA_009869925.1 Thalassaphorura encarpata
TGGAGCACATCCAGATCACACCGAGACCAATCTGATAGACTCGAACGCTCACGCATCTCGTCAATAATTTGTCAACCATATGTGAAACAAACTATTCTGATAGTCGTCACAGCTTCCCTATGATTTTGCAAATGTTTCTGCAATTTCTACAAAGATGCACTAAAATTACCAATTTGTGACATTGTCAAGTGCATTCTGTTTATTCATCGTATTTATATTTATTCAACTTGAAACCTATAAATCAACAGCGAGCTATATAATTGATATGTTACATCAAAATATCTCTCAAGTTTTTAATTTGGCAATTTGGCAATGAATTGGGTTAGAATGTAACGGATGTATTCATTTTGTTGATAATGAATTACATTGAGCTTAAATTCCTCGATGTATTGGATTTGAAATAATATTGGATTAAACGTCTGTTTCTCTGGAACATCAGGGTTCTGATCATTTCCTCCATCCAGGCCTTTATCTCCTTTGGGAGCTGGATCATCAACAATAATGTCACTATCCCGTCGAATAATTTCACATTCGACATTCCCATCACTCCTGTCATCAATACTCATTGCTTTGGAGTTGGCATGGTTTCCCCCTACGCCTCCGTCTCCGCCTTGTCCAACTTCACCAGATGATCCTCCTTTACCATTAGAATTCCTGGGTTTTCCAAGGCCAAGGTCAAGCAAACTGAAAAGACCTGGTGGTCCTCCTAATCCACCCTTTCCACCTGGGCCACCATTTCCACCCTTAGTTCCTGGATGGCCATAAAGTTCAACTGTAGCGCCTTCATCATTGGCGTGACATGGATCAGTGTATGGACCATCGTGTAAGTTACCGCCACACCTATGAGGGTAAACTTTAACCCATATATTTCCACCTTTTTTTGCATGACATTCGCTTTCAACGATTTGACGTTTATCTTCATCACTACAACACTGCATTGTAAATTCTTTCTCCGTGCCATCTTTTCCACGCATTCCTGTTTGCCCAGTCTGTCCACTCCCACCCCTACCTCCATCAAGTCGAACAATCAAGTTTGCCAAATTTGTAAACTGCTCTCCAATACCAATTAAGTTTCCAGCCTTTCTGCCCGGCTTGCCTGGAACACCTGGTCGCTCTCCATTCCCCTGCGGGGGATCAGGTGATGGTCCTGAAGCTCCAGTAAGGTCAAGAGTTCTTTCCTTGCTATTCCATTTGGGGGCCATAATAAACATATCCAGATTGGTTTTATTCAAATTGCTACCTTCAATGTGGTCATCAATGTATGCTGTATGGTAGCCCAGCAGTGCGACTACATTTGTGTGTGCATTGATAACTTTTTTAACATCACTTATCCGCACGAATAATCCGTGACATTTAGAAATTGGAGATGTAATATTGGCCGAAGTGCAAACGACGTCGCTGACTAGCATTGTTTCCAGAAGTAAGTTCAAACTGTCATATCTAGTAATGACCTCTGCGAGGATGTCCTTGAGTCGTTTTTGTTCACCACTTCGGATTTCTTCAAATTCAACCCAGAAAGAATCAAAATTGGATGAATTAACATTTTTATTTTGAGTCCACCATAAGTGTACGTCATATTGCTGGTCGACCTGTATTTCCATTTTTGCTAGTCCATTGGACAGTGGTATTAAAAATTGGTCAACATAATACAACTCATTCTGAACTTCTTCATGTAAAATTTTGAATGGTGCAATCCAATCCCATGCATTTGTATTCCAAGGGAATGAACCCAGGCCGTGTACAAAATTTATAACTGGAAAGTAGCTCTTAAGATTTTTTTCCATATCGCTAGTAATGTTAAAATCCATTTCACGCCCAGTGCTTATGACCAAAAGAATAAATTCATCCAACTTGGGATCATTCATTTGATTGCGCAGACGTTCCTCAATTTCAACCATTTTAGTGTCCCATTCTTCAAGTTTATTTTTCTTAATGACAATGTCATTAATATGATTCCAATAGATAATAGCATTGATTCTCAACGTATGGTAAAACCCGTTTAGAGAGGAATGTGTCTGGTTATAGATTTTTGGTGCTATTACTTTATCTATGTAGCTTTGAACATCCGTACTTAATTCAGAGAGATCGCGGATCCAATTCTTAGGTGTGAAAAGAATTTTGCCGTCAGAAACAAATTTAAAAAATTCCAATTTTGATCCATTGTTGGCTAATGATAGCAATTGTGGATGGTAAGTACCGACTCCGAAAGCTTGAATATTTGAGCTAATTTCTTCTATGTATACAGATGGAGGTTCTAAAGTTGTGGCATCAGTTGGTGCAGAAATACACTTGGGGTAAACTGCTCCAAGCAGATTTTTTAACAGATTCAGCAACAAGTCATCGCTTGAGATAAGTGCATCTAACCTTCTTTTAAATTCAGGAAGAAAATCGTCACTCAAGCTTTCCAGTCCATCTGAAATTCCTTGATCTATTTTAGACACTTGACCTTGTCTTACAAATCCTTGGATGGCTAGCCTCAATTCTCCCAACGGTTCAATCCAACTCTTTGGATCAAATGTAACCGGAGCAGCGGAAACGTTTCTGTAAAAATCAATCAGAAACGTTGCATCGCTAAGTGTTATGACTATAGAAGTAACTGATCCATCTGAAAATGTTTTCATATTATCGATTATTTCATTCATATAGACAACAGGACGTTCGAGAACGTCGTGCGTACGATTGCAGAGCGGATATGTAGATTCATATAAATTTACGATCTGATTCTGTAAAGGTATCAAGCCAGTTAGGTTTCCGGAGGAAATCACGCCGATACCTACTTGGATTTTAGCCTCGGTATTTGTTTTATAATTTTTAAGGGTGTCAACAACGTTTTTGTTGGCTTCAGATACTAATGTATTTTGTATGAATGCATTAATTGTAGCTTTCAAGGTAATTAATGGGTCAACCCATTCTTTGGGATAGAACAAGATTGATGACTCGGTTGCATTCTTGAAGAAGTCTAGTTGAAATCCATTATTTTCTAAAGCCTTGAGTTCTTGATCGAATGATCCTATTCCAAATAGATTTATATTTGTGATGATTTCGTTAGTGTATTCAGTGGCTGATTTCAGCTCTCCCTCGTTTTCTGGCGCTGTAATGCAAAATGGATACGCCGCTGCGAAAAGATTTTTCAACAAATGTTGTAATTGTTCTATATGTGCAGGATCCGTGCTAGATGTTATTGCGATTAGATCTTCCTTAAATTTAGTTTCAAAAGTCAAGGTACTGAGGGATTTTAGTTCGTTGACTATTGCTGCATTTATTTTCGTCGCGAACCCATTCTTTAAGAATGATTGTATTCCGGTCTTCAAAGTACTCAAGGGCAAGATCCATGATTTGGGGTCAAAAGTAATTGTACCACTTGAGACGCTTTTGTAAAATTCAAGCATAAGTGATGAATTCGTCAGTGCTGAACGAACTATTGTAAAGAGATTGCCTTGGGTAAAGGATTCAATATTTGTTATTATTTCATTCGTATAAATTGCAGGTGGTTCTAACTCTTCCTGCGTTCTATTGCAAAGTGGATACTGAGATGCCGATAAATTTGAGATTACCGTTTGTAGTTCGTGTATACCAGTCAGGTTTCCCGCTGCAATCATTTCTATACTTTGCTCCAACTCAGCACTGGCTTCCCCCTCAAATTGGCGCAGCTTATCACTCACATACTTGTCTATTTTTCCAACTAAAACATTTTCTACGTAAGTTTGAATTGCAGCATTTAATGTGTTAAATGGCTTAACCCATTCACGTGGATAAAATACGGCAGAATCTTCGGATGCGTTCTTAAAAAAGTCTAGGTGACTTGACATGTTAGTTAATCTAGAGATGTCATCTTTTTGTACCAAGTTGTCAAATGTTTCTAAGTTATCCAGAATTTCGGTCATGTAAATTCTTGGAGAAATTAAATTCTCCTCCGTTGCATTATTGCACAATGGGAAACGTGAGTCCAGAACTACCCGCAAGGTGGTTTGCAACTCTTCTACGAAATCAGTGTTACTAGGATCTACGCTGTCAAGCATTGAAGTCAATTTAGTTTTTAAGTCCAATGTAATTTCTTCCAAAGCATTTCTAATCTTCTTGTCAAGCCCAGCTACTAATTTCATTATCAAATTTTGCGCTTGGGGTGATAATCCATATCCAATATCTTGCTCAACTTTTGCAATATAATCTGTATTGTTCCAAATAAGGTTCTTCATGTTACGTTTAGTACATTGAAATACAGGCATATCATCCAAAAAGCCTTCCTCCCATGGTGTTCTGAATACACCGATGTTGGTAAGATCTCCATCAGCATTCGTTGTGATTAGTGCATCAATCAAGCTCAGTGCAGACGGGACGAGGGGGAGAAGGTCAGGACCTGTCCAAACCATTGGAAGATCCTGTTTGACCTTTTCGAAAAATGCCTTGTACTCTCTCATGAGTTCAACATCATTTGTTCTTGTGTCAACCATTGTTCCAATTATAGACAAGCCAGCAGTCATTTTTCTCACGTCTTTCATGAATAGGACTAACTGCTTCAGCAAGTCCAAAAAAGCGTTTCTGTTTGCTGATTTAAATGTAGAACCGATGGCAACGATAATAACTTTCAATCTCTCTCCATGGTCTGCAACCTTTTTGATAAAAAATGCATTTGCAATTTCAACGCTGGCATTCCTTGTATCACTGAAACCCGGCAAATCATAGAATGCCGTTTCAGTTATTTTTTCAATGACGAGGTTTGGCAACAGAGTTTTAGAAATGATCGTCTGATTACTGATTGTTCCATTTCTGTCCTTGATGTAATATCCTTCATCTCCTTTTATAGCTTCTAACTCATAGTAGTCACCGGCAACCAACTGCGCTAATGTACTTTTTCCACTACCAGACATTCCAGCAACTAGTATTATATCTTTTTGTGTACTCAATTCAATTTCCCGGTCACCGAGTTCCAGAAGCCTCAAAATTTCGTCAACAATTTCCGTGTCATTATCGGCATTAAAATCGTAATACCGAAATTCATCTATTAGGTTTAATAATATTGAAATGATATTTAAATGATTTAATGTTAAATACTAATTTATGTTTTCAATTCCTTACCGATTTCTGGGTTATGAAGGTTCATGTCGATTTGTTCTGCTTTGGCTTGATCTTCAAAATATATTGATCTCATGGTACACTCAACCCAAGGCGTTCCTGTGTTTAAAATCATAAACTAAGCGAATTCAAAAGTTAAATAAAATTGATAACACAGACTCACTTGAATTATTTTCATATCTTGTTTTCAAACCTGTGTAACCGTCATTACCGTCCTGAATTATTTAATAAATGCAATAAAACAATTTGTCTTACACTTAAATTCCTAGAAATTAATTAGTATGTTAAGTTTACCTCAAGACTAAAAGCTATAACCGAATGGTATGACACAGCTAATAAAACGGCAACAAATATAAACAAACATTTTGAACGAACAAAGTCCGTGTATGCAGACTTCATTCTAAAAAACTGTCTGTAAAATACGCTTATGTTTTAAATGTTTGCAAGATCTTATACGTGACCGAATGTAACTCCTGCTGTTGACGAATCCCGTTATAAATACTCAACAGTTCCGAGGTATGTTAACATTTTTTTAAGTTGAGAGTCGCATTATTCATCATCTGTCACTGTACCACTTATCATTCCCTTTGTCCTGTATCATTATCACAACACTTAAGTGTGTGATGGATTTCCCCATGCTTGAATTTAGTTCATTTAATGACACATTGGCATATAATTGACGTACAAACATCTTGATATCGGATTAAAACCTGTCATTTCACACATCTGCTCCGATTGTACGAGGTATTTGATGAGGCTGAGGCTATACCCCAAGTGTTCAACAAACAAAAAGAATTACTTATATTTTATCGTAAAGTTATAAAAAGTAAATTAGCAGCAACTGTGATGATTACGACATTTTAAAAAATTGCCTATTAGTGAGTGTTAAGTTTAAGTTTAACTTAAGCTTAGTTGCTTTAATTATTAAAATTAACAACGCCGTCCTCATCAATACTTGATATATGATTCAATCCTTTTTTGTTAAAATTTTGTACCACCTTAGGCTAAGCTTGGATCTCTAACTCTGCATGTACAGAGACATTTGCTAAGATCAATAAACTAACAAAGGGCGTATTTATAACACGCCGAATTTTTCTCATAGATCAAGATGTAATATTGCACATTTATTGACTTACCCTAGTTATCTCAAAACGCATATTAGCACCTACCAGTTCTTTGCTGCGCCAAGTCGTGGCATCTTCAAATTATGGAGCTCGGCGTTCCGACCATGCTACTCTCCAATGCAATGTGAAGAATCCTATTTCCAGAATAAATAGAAACTATTGTCGGAAATACTGGACTTTCCATTCATGATCCAACTTTTACTTTTGCTTGTTCATCATCTGATAAATCTAAACCAGAAAAACTGCTATTCTAATTTTCCTGGAAGGACAAATTCGAAGAAATATTTTCTACCTATTTTTAGGTAGAAGTGTAGGTTGTAGGTTCTACTATGAATATTATTTTTACTTGTTTTATTAATAATACTTGACTTTTTTCTTCAAAAATTAGTTCTAATTTGCCCGTAGCTGAGCACATTTCTAGCGCTCTGGATACAGCAAAATTTTGCATAAATGTGTTCAGAAATTAACATTAGATTATAATATAATATTGTAATATTGTTATTCATCGCAAAATATTGTCTTCATCTGCTAGAATTTCTAATTGAAGAGTCACACGATAGATGAAAGGAATTCGGGATGATAGAATTTACACAAATGTAAGTTCGTGAATAATTTCCTACAACTTGTGCGTTCTAGAAGTAAATCTAGGGAATTCGAGTGAATCCAAGTGGAATAGGTTGTTTTAAAAACTATGCTCAATAATCAAAAGTGAATTTATCCATCTACGCGAAGATGAAGGTAAACGAAAACTTGGTGTCAAAAAGGCCAGCTTGTGATACATGAACCAAGTTTCATTATTAGATTGACAATACTTATTATTATTTTTTATTCACATTATTATTGTAAATCCTAATATGATTATGGGAATCCTATTTATTGCATTGGTAATTAGACAAAACGTTAGAAAAGGTCTGAAATTCAAATATTCGAGTGCAAACTACCGGAGCGCTCTCAGAACATTGAGCAAATATTAGTGAGTATCCCCCAAATAGCAGAAAAGTGCGAATAATTCTCCTGATAAATGATAGGCACATCCAGGTATGGAGTAACTTTTCAAATTCTCAGCTGTTTACATATCTATTACATACCATATTTATATATCACAATCTATTTACATACGGTCAAACTAATGCTCAAACTAGTTTTTCTAGCGTCAAATATATTAAGTAATTATAGTAGGTAAGTTAAATTGCATATCCTTAGGGAAAAGCAAAATTAATAACTGATTTGTACAAAGAATATTATTAAAAATCAGGATATCGTTTTCTCTAGTTTTGATGCGCAATTATTTGCAATGACATTGCAATTGACAACATTGAAATGCACCTGTACTTAGGACGTTTGTTATCCTCAAGTGGACTTAGCTTGTGAGGATGTATCACCGATTTAATTATGAGCGTTCTAATAACGAAATAAAAATTGAGCAAGTTGAGTCTGACATTGTCGAGAGATTTTTTTGATAAATACATCAGTTCTGACATATATAAGTGGAAATTGATTTTCCTGCACGCGCATCACAGATTATACTCCGAGAGTCTGAAACAAGACAAAAAAAATTACTGCGTATTTCAAGATTTATTAATTTCAGCTTGTAATATGACATCACTAGGCCATACCTAATATTAAAGTCATCTTAACTTGTACTACCAATTTAATTCTTTGTGCAATTCCAACTAAATGAATCTTGAAGACGAACTGAACTTGAAACTTATTTTCATGAACTTGGTAAAGGTGTAAAAGTAGAGACTGGGGTGGAATATATGTCATGGCATTCTGTCATTTCTTCCAACAAGTTGAGACATCCCTCATATATGCTGTTAGAACAGTAAAAGAGTTGATCGTTTAAATCAAATTTAATGGTCAGAAACTTTCCGTGAACATAAAATAATGGTCTAACTTATGTTGTTACATGTGATATTAATTTCGGATTAGCGGAAATAAGTGTGAAGAGATTATATAATTTCCCAATTTGTTTCAGAATGTTTTAATCCTATGCGTAGAATTACTTATTAGTGACACCATGGACCCAGTTGGATGACAAAATTATTATTTGAAATAATGCGATTAAATTTTGTTTTATTATTTTTACTCCTGAGGTTTTCCATCTCATATATTAACCTCTATTGTGAGGAAGGGTTAAATCTCCCGGATGAATCAAAAATGAGCATTTTAGCGGCTAAGTCAATTTTCAAAAAAAATGTTGAAAATGTTGGCTTCCATTGACTTTGGTGCAATCTTGGTGACACAGCTGAGCTAACTTTTGTGACTTTTGTGACCCTCGAACCCTGGGGAACTGACGAACGTTTGTTTGACTTCAGTGCTTAATTCATTTCCAATTCTTATTTCAATGGATTAGGGGGAAGGGATTATGAACTCCGACACACGGCACGAAGGATAGTAAAGTACAAATGGCTAAAATTGAAGTAAAAACTCAGTACGTTAAATTCGCTATTCAATATTTGATGATAGACAGAGCTTAATGTCAATGCTTGTTACATAATACGGTTCAGCGATTAGTAAGAATTGCACTTCAAGTGATTAATAAAGTGACTTACATAAAAAATTTCGGCAGGTGTGCGCTTGGCTTCATGGGAGATAGCAGATGTGCAGCTCATTTAAAGCTTTGCGGATTGTACTTTAAATTTAGTTGATTTCAAATAAATCCAAATGGAAAAGTTTTGTGGATCCGACCTGTGGGTGAGTATACTTAAGCTGCGTTCAACTAACTCAACTCATCAACTTATCTTACCTGCTAAGTTTTTAGAAACAACGTTTCATCGCTCAATTCTAAAACTAGGTAGTACAACGCCAAAACCATTAACGTAGACTTGACTTAACACTTAGGATAGTCAAATTAAGATTAATGCAACTGTAACTAGTAAAGAAATGATTTAGGTTGTTCATTAATAATTATAAATTTTATAGTTCTTCATAACCATTAATTTTATGCATAGCTAGAATTTCCATTAAAACAGCAATTAGCTTGATAATAGTACCGGTCATCACAGCCTGAATTTAGACGGGTGAATTTAGCGACGTTTATTTCAATTCGCTATATGATCTCACGCACTGCATGTATTTTCTATGCTTTCCTTCACATGATTAAGGCAATTACTTTGACTTTTTACTTAAGTTACACTTGCATCACACTGCGTTACAAACTCGTCCAATTTTTTTTATAATTCGATTAGTTGACTTATCCAGAGGATGTATCAACTTTGGGTCATTCGTGTCTTGTAGTAAGTATCAGGCTATACCTTCCGCCAACAAGCGGTCTCACCTTACCCCTACTAGACTGACCCCCCACCACTGCAGGTCTTGTCCGACACTGTCCGTAGGGAAACCCGAAAAGTCTCGAAAAAACCTACGGAGCAGTACCCCCATCCGTTTGTGCAATGCGGCGAGTCGGTGCCTAACCTTAGATGCTAGTTTGTGCAATCACCAACTCGACCCCCCGACCTGGGACAAACTCGTCCAATTTGTAGTACTTAATTCATGTAAACCAAATAATATTTTAAAAACTTACTCTGAATAAGAAATAATAATTTCATAAAAACAAAAACAAAAGTAGAGGAATTATAAAGAACAACACATACTCGTCCGTTCAAAGTCATGCTTATGTCCTTCCCCATTTATCCATCTGTGCGCGGCCTAGAGATCACAAGTCTTGACCAAAATTAAGCAATCTAAACTCTGCGGAATTGAACGACAGTCCTTGCAGAGTGATCGATTTTAGAAACAAGAAGGCGCTTTGGTTTTTTTCCTGACTCCGAGTGATTCGGACGAGCGGAATTAGAAAAGATAGTCTAAAAACATGGAGCTTGTGTGTGTTCGCCATGAAGTTGCTAGAAAGGTGAGTACTAAGAATGGTGAGAATTGTAAAAGCAAACTGAATAGTTAGCATGTGATGATATAATAACTAAATTTTCCAGAGAGGACTATTCCGAAATATTGGTAGCTGGAATTGAACAACGAACTAGTTCCTTAGAGAGTTGTAACGAAAATTTGGCGTCCATCGTAGTAGTTATTCAACGACCCAAGTAGGCATCAACTTGTGGCGCAAGCAAAGCTAGTTTATGACGGCAACTAATAAAACTTTACAAAAAAATTGCTACGCTTACCGCATATGGTATGGTTTGAATACAGGATGTTCTACATTAGTATTGCACACTTGGAGATAGCAAACCTGTAGGATTGTAGGACAATTGGGACATATGGCTGTAGGACAATACGTCGTTGCTCTACTAAAAAAGTCATACCCCAAAAAATTCATAAAAATGCCAAAGAAACTGATTATCAAAGTCGAAAGGTGTTTTTTAATATATCCAAGTCTAAATATTGGAACTAAAACAGGGAACAATTATGTAACAAGGGTCGACATCTGTTAACATGCCGCAAAGGGTGGCTGCGATGTTGGCTCCTACACGATTCTTCAATTCCTTTCATACATGAACGTGTAGGAACGGATTTTTTTAGCATAAAGACGACACGTTATCGTTTTGGGTGATGACCTGAAGAAATTCTTAAGCGCAAAATGGTGTTAGCTATCCGTCTGGTAAAGGCTTATAGTCATTCATGATGAAGCACTCTGAATTAATTTTTACATTTCGAGGTATTTTCAATAGCGGAAAAACCCCGGGGCCAGTCATTGCTCCCTTTCAAATAAAACAATTTTTTTAGATTTACCAGAAACATGCGGACCACATCATGAGGTTCCTTTTCAGGTGGTAAATTCGTGCCGCCAATTTCCTGGACTGCTAGGGGTGTACCCCTTTGTCATATAATGCAGCAGTTTTAACTCCGGTGTTTTGTGACTCTTTGGCAAGCTACTTCAAAGCAAGAATGCTCTGGAAGTTTCCAAAAAACAATGAACGTAGGAAAAAAATGCATTGTCCTCCTGCCCATGCTTAAGAAATAAGAACTATTTCCAAGTGTCCAAACCAAATGTGAAACACCCTGTTTTGAATATTTGAGATCAATGAAAAAAAATCTTCAGTAAATAAGAAGTCTATAAATGGGTCCCTTCCGTAGACTCAAGATCTGTGGATTAGGGTAGAGTTTTAAGCAATCAGTTAAGAACTGGATGAAGAGATGTATTTACAAGCCGAAATTGAGCAGAGCAATTTCTAAACGTAGACTGTGAAATGCAACTGTATTCTGCTTCCTCGGACAGTAGGTCGCTTTAGTTATATTCAGTTTATCTTACATATTAGCTGGTTTATATAGTGCGTGATCTTATGTATATAACGGGTCGCCCAAAGCACAGTGGGGTAATCAAGAGTTGGAACGCTAAAATTAGAAGAGCTTTCTGATTTGGTCAAGAATTGCGACCTTCTGTATGGACCCTCTGTATGAACGTAGAAGCCTGGAGCATGCATATTTGGAAAGCTTAAAACGTGGAAGTTCCAACAATATGCAACTTGTTGGGGATGGTAGGGGAAATAGTAAGGTCAAATTGTTATCAACGTGCTGATTGGGACAGCGGGGATTGTACCAACAGTGTAATCAGGAACGTTTTGATTCAATTGGCATCGCCATTATAGTACAATTGAGTGGAATGAAAGTATAAATTCAATTTAAACTTCAATTTTAATCTAGTCAAAAAAGTCAAAGTCAATTTTGTGTGAATACTGCCATAGCAGTCAAGTTTAATTAGATAAATAGATGAAAGATTAGATCTTATATAAAAGTTTAAGTAAGTTTACTCCTATGTTCCACTGGCTTCCATATCCGTAGATGCCATATAATTCTAATGCAATGTAAGTAATACATTCTGCAATATTCCTTCGTACACTGAGGATACGATTTTGCTGGTTCAAACAGCACCTCCAGAAGCTAGCAGAGGTCAAGGTCGACCTCGCTCACAATTTCATATTTTATCTGGCTACCGACTGGCGTTTTTAAGAAAACAGCAGTCATTTTTCGATTCAACTTTTGCTTAATTAGAAAGTTTGGATTTGACTAGATTTTCTGAAGTTTTTGATGCGGCAAAGGTAGAATGGCGTTACCAAGTCAATAGAGTCAAAAAGATTTTCTTTACTTGTTTAGAATCAAAACTTAAACTTGATATCAATCATGCAATTAGAATAAAGTTGGGCAAGTCTGGACTATATGCTTCGTTTGTAAGATAAAATGTTAAAAATGTGCTACAGCACATCACAATGTTTTTCATAGAACATGATTCATTGAAGTATTGTTGAAAGATGACGTTACTATTTACGTTCTGAATCGAATCTCTTACTTTACGATTGCTCCCGCAAGGACGTATTACCGACTTAATTTTATTGTATCCAGTTTTCACTATCTTGCTTGTAATACTGCCCCGATGTTTACTTTGTAGACTAATTATTTGTGTCATATGCGTCATATTTTTTTAGAATAGATTAGCACTAATTATTCAAATTTTGATTGCTAGGATTCCCAAATTAGCTGGAATACAACTTCTCCATACTTGACGTCGTGTTTTGAAGAAACATTTTTGGTTTGGCTTCCCACCGCCTTCATTATTATATTTGCTGCTTTCGATATCTTTAATGGATGGGCGAGAAAGAATCAGCGAACTTGTGGATATTTAGCCGAGCTTAAGCATTCCTGGAACGCAATGAGCACAATTAAGGTTGTTCTCATCATCGCCCTTATTATTGCATCAGCTACACAGATGAGTTTAGTCTATTACAGTACCAACCTGCGTAGCCCAGTAGAACAATCCAGAACTTTGGCGCCTGTCGCTAAAAT
Source organism: Thalassaphorura encarpata (assembly GCA_009869925.1). NCBI lineage: Eukaryota > Metazoa > Arthropoda > Collembola > Poduromorpha > Onychiuridae > Thalassaphorura > Thalassaphorura encarpata. The sequence goes on from WJEZ01000652.1 coordinate 12,933, forward strand.
TGTCTCGTATATTATTGTTCTTTCCCTATTTCTCTTAACAAAATGTGCAGGAATTTCTTCATCTGGCGTCCAATCATTGTTTTGGCTTGCGGCACTTTCGTCAGAAATTTTGCTTCTCCGTACAGCCGTTTCTAAATTCGGGGATAATTCAAGCGAGTCGAACATTATATATATATTTCGTTTCATCAGCTTTCCGTTAGTAGGACTTCAATTCATTCTACATTTCTGGGCGGATACCGTTCCAGATCAAAGGCTTCGAAACAAATTACATGTAAGCAAATTTAACGAAAAATTTAATACTATTAACGTCACTTACTATTTCAAGCTTAACAGGGTCCATGTCCAGAAAAAACTGCATCCTTTTTTTCAAAGATATTGTACATATGGTACGAAAGTGTAGCTTGGCAAGGCTATCGAACATCGCTTACATATAGCGATCTTTGGGATCTTAACAGCAACGAGACGTCTAAGACCCAAACCGCACTGTTCCGCAAGTATTGGGATAAAGAACAAGTTAACGCTGCAATTAAAAAAAGAAAAACTCGTGTACTATTGGTCCTATTTCAAACATGTTGGCCTAGTTTCGTTATGGGTGGACTTCTCAAACTGGCCACGGATCTTTTTGCACTTGCTTCGCCAGAAATTCTAAAGTACTTACTTCAGAGCACACTACTGTTTCAAGGCTTGTCGTTTGACTGATCATTGCCATTTCTTTGGTTACCAGACTATTGATTGGATTTTTTGCGAACGAGAATGTAGAAACATGGAAAGGATACCTATATGCTTCGGCTCTACTTCTTTCAGTGATGGTACAAGCAGTTTTAAGCACACAGTACAATCGGCGGATGTTGCTGATTGGTATGCGATTTCGGACAATGCTCTCAAATGCAATATACAAAAAGGCCCTTTCATTGTGCAATCACGCTAAGCAAGGTAAATGCACACGCCTTCCAAGTTTAACTATTATACTTATAATAACTTTGAGAAAATTTACAAGACTCTAGCGTGGGAGAAATTTTAAATTTGATGAGTGTGGACACACAACGTTGTATGGACTTGATGCCATATATTCACATGATATGGGCAGCACCAATTAAGATTGTCATTTCCCTTTATTTCTTATACAACCTCCTTGGATTATCCGTCTTTGCGGGTTTGGCTGTCATGCTGCTAATGATGCCAATTAACGGATTCATCGCTGCAAAAGTTCGTGATTTACAGATGAAGCAAATGGACCTGAAAGACAATCGAGTGAAACTTATGTGTGAGATTTTGTCCGGAATCAAAATTTTAAAATTATATGCCTGGGAGAAGTCTTTTGAAGAACAAATCAGAACGACTCGAGGAAAAGAAATTCTACTACTGAGGAAGATTATGTTTTTGAACGCGAGCACAATTTTCGCTTTTACTTGCGCTCCATTTATTGTAGCCCTTGCAACTTTTTCAACCTATGTCTATACAGATGAAAAGAATATTTTGACTTCGGAGCGTACATTCGTGTCTCTGTCTCTGCTTAACATCATGAGAGTGCCACTTACCATGTAGGTCACTCATTCTCACATGGGATTATTTTTTAATATATGAGCGTATGTATGAGATCCAACAGATATACATCCAACCAAGCCACGAAAAACAAATGAATTTACAAGGTAATTTTATCGACTGTTTGTACTTTTGAAGCCATTATGTAATAAGGTGGTAATGTTAATTTTTGCGATTGTTTTTTTTCCTTGCGATTAAGAATATTCTAATATTTCGTTATTTGAAATTTTGCTGTAGGTCGCGGGTATCGCGTTGAAAGTTAACAGCTTAAAAAGTACGAACAGTTGAGAAGACTACCCTGTATGTTTATTTTATTATTAGAACCTGGTCAATCCGATTTGAAAGACCTAGCAGTATTAAGGATCTACTTTAATTAATTGAGTAAAATTGACGATGAACTGGTACTTTGGAAATGCTTATATGTATTCCAATCGTACTTTGTTCTGTTAATAAGGAATAACTGTGTTCAAACTAGCTTTTTCGAAAATTTTAAGAAAACATTAATGTGTGGAACGTTTTGCATATTTCTATTTAAACTTTCTAGGTTTCCCACTGTAATTGCTCTAACTATTCAGACGATGGTTAGCGTTACTCGTCTAAACAAATTCTTGAATTCAGAAGAAATAGACCCTTGTGCTGTGTCCCATGAATTAAATGAGAGTAATGAAATTTCTATCATGATTATTGGACGATGCGATATTCCTGTAGAATTTTTGTTTATCTTTGTACACTTTGTAGATGATCCAATTGTAATTGAAAACGGTACGTTTTCTTGGAACAAAGAATCGGTAGTATTGCGGAATATTAATTTGAGGATAAAGTCAGGGTCTCTAGTGGTAATAGTTGGGACTGTTGGCTCTGGAAAGTCAAGTTTACTCATGGCTATGCTTGGAGAGTTAGAAAAAACAAAAGGTCGAGTAAATATAGCGGTAAGTTTAGTCAAAACTTGTACATTTTACATTAAACATTGCCAAATATAATCAAAGGCAAAGTCCACGAAGGCATATGTTGCACAAGACCCTTGGATTCAAAATGCCAGCGTACGAGACAACATTCTTTTCAGAGATGCATACAGTCATACGAACTACAATCGAGTAGTTGATGCTTGCTCACTGGCACACGATTTCAAGATTTTTCCAGCTGGAGATGAAACTGAAATCGGCGAGAAAGTAGAAACATCTGAATATAAAAATATGAATTTAATGATAATTAAAGGATTATGATATACTGGTAATGTATGCTCCGCTGTCCAGGGTATAAATTTGAGTGGTGGCCAGAAACAGCGTCTTACATTGGCTCGAGCTGCTTACAAAAATACGGATGTCTATTTATTAGATGACCCTTTGAGTGCTGTGGATCCCCATGTCGGAAAAAACATTTTCGACTCTCTAATTGGGCCTAATGGACTGCTGAAAGATAAAACACGAGTATTTGTGACGCATGGGACCTCGTTCTTGCCAAACGCAGACATGATTGTTTTGATGAAGGATGGAATGATAAGTGAGATGGGAACTTACAGGGAACTTCTCCAAAAAAGGGGCGACTTTGCAAGTTTTGTCCTTAAGCACTTGGGTGATTCAAATTCTGATTCCATTTACAGCAAAAATATTCAAAAATTGGATGAAATCGTATGCAATGAAGAAGTTAAGAAAAATTTATTTACTGATGGCAAAAATTTATTGCGGCGACCTTCCTACAAGAAACATAGAATTTTGACACAATCTACGGAAATAGTACCCGAGTTAGATATCAAATCCAAGGATGAACTAATTGGATGTGAAAAATTAGAAACAGGAGCTATTGAAAGAAATGTTTACCTTGAATATGTCAAGGGGTGTGGATTAATGAGCTTTGTCATCGCAATAGGCTTCAATGTTCTTTTCCAAGCTTTGTCTACTTATAGCAATATTTGGCTCGCAGAATGGTCTGACGAAACTACTGAAGAAACCAAAACTGGAACGCAAAACTATCATACGACTGCAAAATATTTGGGTGTTTATGGTGGTCTTGGTCTTGCACAAGGTAATCTCGTATTTGCTCCTTACGGCGATGAAATATTTTGCTGTCAATTTTATATTTGCAGGTATCGCTCTTCTGCTTGGAGCAGTTGGGTTAGGACTGAACTGTTTAACATCGGGTGAAAAATTTCATGAAAGAATGCTAGAAAGGATTATAAGGGCACCAATGTGGTTTTTCGATACAACTCCAATCGGACGACTATTAAATCGCTTTTCCAAAGACGTGGACATTGCAGATAACACTATTCCCAATAATTTGAGGGTATCTTTTCAGAACATCTTTGGCGTTATAGCCACAGTAATTGTGATTTCGTATTCGACCATACATTTCGTTTTATTTATTATTCCTGTTGGTATTATTTACTTTTTCCTTCAACGATTTTACACCTCGACTTCACGCCAGCTCAAACGTCTTGAGGCTATTTCGCGTTCACCAATTTATTCTCAATTTGGAGAAACCATTGCAGGTGCAAAAACAATTCGTGCTTTTGGCCTCCAGAATGACTTTGTCGAGACCGTGGAACAAAAGATCGATTTCAACCAGAAAACCTATTATCCCTACTTAATAGCCAATTTATGGATTGGTTTGAGACTCGAAGTACTTGGAGGATTTGTCGTTTTTGCTTCAGCTTTGTTCGCAATCTTTGGTAGAAATTCAATCAGCCCTGGGATAAGTGGTCTCTCATTGAGCTACGCACTTCAGATCACACAGCTGTTGAGCTTCTTGGTACGCACCATGTCTGACTTGGAATCAAACGTTGTTTCCATTGAGAGGATGATCGAAACCACAGGAATTCCGCAGGCAAGATTTTTATGTTCTATCACTGTCATGTTCCTTGTACAACATTCAATAATGGACACCCTATTATAGGAACCTAGTTGGAACAGGATACCTGGATCTCCAGCAGAATGGCCAACAGCAGGAAAACTTGAGTTCAGAGGATATGAAACAAAATACCGAGAAGGACTTCAGCTTGTTATTCGTGGCATCACATGTTCTATCCAGCCGCAAGAAAAGATTGGAATTGTTGGCCGAACAGGGGCAGGAAAATCATCACTGACACTTGCGTTATTTCGAATTGTGGAACCAGCAGGAGGTTTAATCCTCATAGATGGTGTTGATGTTACCTCCTTAGGCCTTCATGATCTACGTTCTAAAATTACAATTATCCCTCAAGACCCTATTCTTTTTTCTGGGTCATTGAGGGGAAACCTTGACCCCTTCCATATCTACAGTGATGATCAATTATGGAAATGCTTAGAATTGGCACACTTAAAAGCCTTTGTGAAAACTTTTCCAGAAGGCTTGGATCATGTCGTAGCAGAAGAAGGTCAAAACTACAGGTAGTTCTTTACCACTAATAGTAAGAATTTGTTGATTGAAACTATGGTTATATTCGTAGTGTCGGCCAACGGCAACTGGTATGCTTGGCTCGGGCTCTCCTGCGAAAAACAAAAGTTCTTATTTTGGACGAAGCAACTGCTGCTATTGACCTTGATACCGACTTTATCATTCAGAACACCATAAAGAGTGAATTTAAATATTCTACCGTTTTAACAATTGCCCACCGGCTAAACACAATCATGGATTCAACGAGGTAATGATTGTAATAGTTAAACCTATAGCATAGATCGATACACGGTTTTTTGTTTTCCAGGGTATTGGTGTTGGAGGACGGTCTAATCAAAGAATTTGATTCTCCACGCACGCTCCTCGAGAATACACAATCCGCCTTCTACTCAATGGCAAAAGATGCAAAAATGGTGTAGTCATGAGAAACTGAATTATTTAAGTAGGACAGTGTTGACTGTTTGACCATGAATAAGATGATTTTTTGTTGATTGTGAATAATTTATTTTCGTCAATAAGAACATCCCTCAAACCAATTTTACGGAAATCACATTGAATAATCAGAGTGGGTTACTGAATGAGAATAACAAATTAACAAAACTAAATCAATTGCATTTGGACCAAAGACAATGCAATCACATAATTTAAACATAACAGTGAATAACTCAAGCATTGCACAAGTTGCTTAGTTTAAAGACCTGGGGGTGCTATGACAGTTGTCGAGAGGAGAAAATTAAAATTAATGCTAATAATGATAAATAACTAAAGTGAACGTTAAGTTAGAGTGAACGTCAAGTTATTTACTAGGAATTTTGGCATAGTAAGGGAAGGTGAAAGATGAATTGAGGAAATGTCATGGAAAAGTAGTCAGTCCATTTCTTTTATCCGTTCTGTGCAATGCAATATATACATGTTATCTTTTTCTTGTCATTTGCTTGACCGCTCGGTACATCCTTTTTCCTAGAATGTGAGAATATTAGGTGCACGCTAATGTAAAATTCTGCGAATTAGATATGACTTTGTTTTTAGCTTTTACTCATCCGCGAGTAAGAGGAGAGATTGTAAAATTCTGGTACATTTGTGTGTAGTATAAACAGGCCCGGGTTTTGGCTTTGAGTTTTTTAGTGTTCATCCTGAAGTACTCGTCCAACATTCAGCAGTCTTACGAAGTCACTCACATTTTCAGAGTCCTAAAACTTTGCCCTAAAGAACTCAGCCGGCTTCCTAAGACGATGGAATCTTTCTTGAGGAATAGGCTCATTCCCCAATATTCACAGAGATTTTGAAATACACATTACTAGAGGCGAGAGTAGGCTCGCTTTGGGGGCTTGTTTGGATTAAGCTTTAATCTAGTTAAGGTAGTATTAGAGATGCTGCTCCGTTGGGTATTTTTCCAGAAATTTAAAAAATTGAAAGGCTCCTTGTTGAGAATGTGAACAGAAGACATTTAATAGAGAAGGAAAATTTTGGATAATTAGGACTCATTTTCCTTGGCTTAAGATAGCCACTGAGAATCGAAAGTTGTAAAAGCAGGAAAGCTTATTTCCCTTAGCCCGTTTGCTAGTGAGGAACTCGTAATTTTTCGTAATTAAGGCCCGTAAGTTAGCTAAAAATAAGGGATAACTAGGTTTAGATTAGGCTAGTTGTATAATTTATGTTATTTTTGTAACAATTTCAAATTTACTGTAATAGGAATTAATTTTGGCAAAAATGAATTAGTGGATGCCAGAGTGGGGTCATCTGGGGTGCTAATTTATTTGCTAGTATTCACGCTGTTGCAAATAGAGGGTGTACCAGCGCTCCCTTTAAATCAAGTTGGCCGTACGGATCGTTAGGGGATTGTAAGGCGTCAACAAATTGGTCCTTTGAGCGGGATCATTCAGGATATAAACATCTTTTAGAATATTAACATTGACAGTAAATTGGGAAATTATTGCTAAGAGTTTGGACTCAACTCTGTTCTGAGATAGTTCATTCATAGATAGAGTCAATAAAGTGCCAGTTAGTCTTAGGCTTAAGTCAGGCTAGATTAACATAATGACCGACACTCCGAAAAGAAGCAATAGAGCTAACATTGGAGTTCTTGAACTCAGATTCCCTGAGCCAGATGGAACCTCCGCTGCCCTTCCCTTGTTCCAATTACCTTGTCAACAAAGCTTATATCTCTCACTCGTCTCTCCTGGACCCCCAGAATTAAGACATTCCCCGGATTCCCCACATGGAACATCATATATATGTCAACCAGGTTTCCTTCGCCAACCAGTATGTCCTGAAGTTTTAGATTCAAACGGCCCTCCTGAGTATGTGGATGGGTCGGTCGGGGAAGAAAAAGAGTATCACCTCGCTCCACATGTAAATTTGGATAGGAAAGACGGGTGTGAATATAACAAAGAAGATGAAATTTATTATACAGTAGAGAGTTGGATCGGTCAAATTCAAGTCGTGCATTTCGTCAGGGAGACGCTGAGTTGCTGCAAGCCCTAGAAGTTGTTTCAGCATAAGAGGAGTACGACCGGGAGATGGAGGCACGTGAGTAAAGTCAAAACAGAAAGATCGGAAGATTTTACCAGCGATGTCGAATCCGTTGGTGACAGAAGCACGGCAGGCCAGAGGACTAGAAATTCCCAAGACTCCGTCCACAAACCTGACATCAATAGGGAGAAAAAAGAGGATGATATTCCGTCACGTACGCATTATAAGCCTCGCGTCTCAACAAAGGATGGACGATGGGAAGTACCACGGCGAGAAGAAAATTCCATAAGTGACTTAACGCGATTGATTTCCGCAATTAGGGCACATGATGATCCTCAACCTGATCGTATGAAGAAATTATTTTCCAGGCAGTCAATGGGAAAAAATTTGCCACAATTTTCTGTTGATCCAGAAGAATGGCCAACTTTTATTGAAGAATTTAGTCCGTCTAAGAAAAAGCTTGAAAGGAAAAGCTAAAGAAGCAGTTCAAGCTCTAATGTTGACCCGGACAACGTGATAGAAATTATTGACTTGGAATGGATTTTGGAAAGCCAGCTATTATTGAGGCACTCAACCAGAAAACCAAGAAAACACATGCCCCCAAGGAAGGAAAGTTAGAAACAATTCTGCCCTTCTCCAATGCTGTAAGTAATTTCTCTGTTACTACAGAGCTTTTGAGAAAACCCGAATATTTGAAGAACCCAACCCTCGTACGAGAGTTAACTGGACAAGCTCCCGGATGCTTCATTTATCGTGGGCATGAGAGGTCGTGTACTTAGAGAGGGTTCTGAAGAGATCTGCAGATCTCAAGGATTTCTCCAAATGGATTGTCAGACAAACTCAAAAAATCAGGGAGATTTGTCTTCCCAAGACAAGTCAGCCTGAAAAGGAATAAAGGGAGACAAGAGACAGGAAACCCTTTATTCAGAAGGCGAAGTACTTTGAACGAAGCGAACGAACAAAGCGAACGAACGAAGCGAGCGGAGAAAGTCCTAAAGGAATTAAACCGTCGCAGAGAAAAAGGTTACGAGACCCAAAGGAGTGTCTCTATTGCAGCAAGACGAACCATGGAATCCATACCTGTTTTAATTTTGAGAAACTCGACGAAACCCGACTCGCCAATAAATGAACCCACCTCACGGATGTCTGTTTCTTTTATTCCAAGGGGTTGACCAAGAAAAAAGGTGAGCGGCAAGGAATTATTTAGTCCTTCGAGATTGAAGTATTTCCTGATGATATCGTACGGCTAAAGTCGGAGTAATTCCTGAGCCTGGTGGCCACTCCTAACTTCCTAACTCCTAACTTCCTCCATGACATTGTGGTCTTTTTTTAAATGTACATCTTGAAGTGATTTCCAGCAATGCCTAGAGTCATTTGGGTTAATGCCCATATACCTCGTTTGTCTTTCTTCCATTGTATTTGCATAAAAAGACGGCAGAGTTAGGCAACTAATTCGTGATATCATTAATACAAAGTCTTGGGGGTTTTTCAATTTCTATGTTTTGCTTGTTGAAGTTCCATTATTTAGATAAACCTCAATTGGTATTTCCTGTTGGCTCATCAGTTTCATAAATATATATCGCAAAATCGAGTGACGGAATTTTGATAGAACTAGGAAAATACGTTCTAAGTATCCGTAAGAATACTGTGTGAAAGTATTGGTGACCGAGGTGATATACAAACGTACTTATTTAAAATTTCAATGTAACCATGCCAAGTCATACGTTACTACACGAAAGCTCGTATATTTTAAAAACGAGCGTTTGCACTTTGAAAAGATTTTGCACGAATGTTTTAAATACACCTATTTACAACATATAAAAGTTATGGCCATGGGTCGCAGCGACAACCATGATTAAAGTTGTAATTTATTTTGAATAGTTAAAAAATCGTAACAATGTATTTTTGGTCGCTTTAAGTTCTCAAAACCTAATTTGATGAGATTTTGCACCAATATGTCCAATACATCTATTTACAATATACAATAGTTATATGCATGGATCGCAAAAAAAACTATTATTAAAGTTGTTTTTTTGTTTGAAAAGATGAAATATCGTAACTATGCATTTTTGGCTGCAATAATTTCAGATATTTTTAAAACGAGCGTACTAAACTCAAGGAAATTTTGCACGAATATGTCGAATACAAGTAATTACAATATATAAATGTTGTAGACATGCGTGTCAATATCTACTACTAAAACTTTATTAAATTCTGGCAGGGTGAGAAATCGTAACCATGGATTTCTGCCTTCTATAACTTTAAATATCTTAAAACCCAACAAACCAAATCGGAGGAAATTTTGCTCAGTAACTCTAAATAGATAAGTTAACAATATATAATAGTTGTAGAAATGTGAGTCAATATCTACTTCTAAAGTTCTAATAAATTCTGATGGGGTAAAAGTAGTAACTGTGCATGTTCGGGAAACTATACAACACTTATACACACAAATTTCAGGAATATTTATGTCAAAAGTTAGTTAGTTTTAAAAAGATGAAATATCGTACATCTCGATGAAATTATAGCTACATATATTAAATCAAAATACCATTAAAGCTGTATTATAGGTTGATTTATTTTTACCTTACTAAAATATATTTATCGTACTAAGTATAAATTTTGCAATATTTAACTTATTTAACTCATTTGTGAGTGTAACATTAGATGTGGATTCATCAGTAGCAAAGTCCATCTCTTCTACATTAGAAGGCTTTGGCCAAGTCACGCAAATGGGGTTGTGGTAGGACAAGACAAGAGAAAAGCACCAGTCTAACTGGGTTCCTCCGTTTGTAGATGACGCTTGTGGTAAACATGAGTTGAGCCCATACAATTCAAATAGTCCAGCAATTGGATTCGGCAATAGCAAATCGATATTCAAGTCTCCTACAATAATCAAATCTTGTCCACGATTGCGTTTCAGTATGTTTTCCAACATTTGATAAAACTCTTCATTTTGAGCTTCTGGTGACTTGTAAATAACCCAATTATTGAATTCATCGATTAGTATTTGTGTTATGCTGTAGTGGCCATTCCTGGAGCTAAACTCATCAAATGTAGCTTGTAGTTCATTTTTGAAAAGTGAAGAGCTCCTCTGGAAGATCTGGCGTTACTACAATCTCGACGAAGTATTGTCGAAAAACCAGGAAAGGAGTATTGCTCGGTGGCAAAAGTCCACATCTCCACAAATCACATAAGATCCGAAGCCAGGAAACGGTGATCTGCTTTTACGTCCAAGTAATGCTGGTGAAGAGAATGTACATTATGGAAAACTAGCTTATAATGCTTATCTGGGACATCTTGCAGAAATCTTAGGTTTAGGCTCAAGGGATTCGATCTGAGACGGGTAATCTTGTTCGCCACGAGGGGCTCCAGTGGTTTTGGTGGAAGGAATTCGCCATCAATAAACAGACCACTCAGGCTTGTGCCAACCAACGTACAACAGATCACGTTTTGTTCTTCCACGAGTGTTTACAACCACGGTTTTGTAAGTGAATCCTTGACTCTTCTCAAAAGTAATTCCATTAGCCGCGACAAGAGGAATCTGCTTTTGAACAATTTGGGCCTGTTCTTTATGGCCAGATCAGGTTAAGGGTTTGTGAAACATTTCAACTGGTGTCCATCTGATTTCATGTCCTACTTGAAACTGGCGAAAAACGGCTATGGTACTAGACCCGACCAATTGATCATCAAATTTCATCATGACTCTAGTGGGTATTCTCTCGCCAGCTCGCGCTCCATACAGAATTCCACGCAGGATACCTGTTGATCTGTTGAAAAGACCATCTCCTACGTCAACATTGATTGAAACCATGTAAATTTCTCCCACTTTTAGTAAAACTCTACTAGAAAGCCCGTCCGCATCACGTGTTGTAAGAGTTTGAGCATAGTCCAATAGCCGTTTTCTTTCCGATTCAGTGCAGGTACCTTGTATTCTGTCGAATGCTACTGAAATGGCGTGCTTCGTATCCAAAAATTGGTGTACCAATGCATTATACTCATCACAATCGTTGTTACTTTCGTAAAGTCGAATGGCACTGGAAGGAGGAAGCAGTGATGGAGTAATAATTCTCGAACGAATCAAAGTCAAATCTTCCTTAGTCATTTTTCCATCAGCCATATTGTTCAGGGCTTGAGCAAATCTAAGATCATCTTTCTGCCTCATAATTTCTGTGAGCTCGAATATACAAAATTTCTCCCAGAGAACGTTTCCACTAATCAGATCAGAAAGGGAGTTTGAAATCGTCTCGAAAACAAACCTTCCACCAAAAGGACGGATTTGCCTTAAATAGAACATGATTAACTACTTGACTATGTATTCGAAATTAAATATATTTCACCCTACTACCTTAAATCTCCAACAGCAAGAATTGGAATACCACCAAATTTCTTCGAAGTTTGAAATATTTGCTGCAGTCTTTCATTGATTTGGTGCAACTGTCTCGAGCGTAGCATAGATATTTCATCAATTACAACTAGTTTAAGATCCCGTAGCCTCAACCTCAAGGAATTACACACACCGTCAGAAAGGCTAGCCAGTGATGCTCCATATTGA
>WJEZ01000653.1:0-24840 GCA_009869925.1 Thalassaphorura encarpata
ACTACTACTGTACATGGCAAATTTATTTTTCACTCTATACTATCACAATTACCATGAAAAGTGGTCAATTCTCTCGTAAAGGATCGGAGTATTACCTAATTTATGATGTTTAATCATTTCCTCCTAATAGAAAGACTAGGTAAATAAAATTTCACATGAACACTCGTGTAAGTAATAAATTTCTAAATGACCTATGCAATATGAAACAAATTGTTTTAATTGCTTGATCTAAATAGCCTATCATTATACATATGATTAAAATGGAAATGAAAAAATAGTAGATTGATGCAATGGCTAAGAACAATAGGTGATAAATTAAATAATGCTAATTACTACTTCCTAAAAAGTATCGATTTTTATGAATTTGTTGCTGAAAAATCCCAGCAGGAACGAATGCACTACCAAAAGCTATTGCGCTGCTGCTACTATTACTACCATTAATCTGATTAGGATGTGGAATACTAGTCGGATTATTACTACAAAGTGATTTTGACAACTGATTTTTCTTCCCAGCAGCTATTGCGTTAGACCCTCGACTCAAAGTTACAGAATCATCTCCATTTACATTGCTACTATTATTATTCCTTGACTTTACCTGACTTTTCATTCTCATTTCAGCCCCAATGAGTCTTTCGATTGAAAATGCTCCTGTCACATTCACATCACCCTTGCTGCTTATGACACTACTCCGTTTCTCATTTCTTTTGACTAATTCCACCTCCAAGCTTGAAGTTGTCAAGGCTTCTTCATCGGATGGATTGGCCACAATCGGACTAGTTCTTTCTTGTCCTTCTTTTGTCACTTCTGATTTATTACTTCTTAGCTCTACATTTGCAATGTTTTCATGAGCGAAGAGATTTCTCGGTGGAAACCCGTTAAAGTTTGGTGGACAAAAAGAAGGTTGTTGCTGATTTTGTCGATTATTGGCAAAAAATTGGGGTGAAAGAGAGGCTGCGGCTGCTGCCGATGTGAAAAGTGGATAAAGGTCAAGGGCATGATGTCCAAGGGGACCGACTGGACTTAGCATACCTGGTGGAGGACACGGTGGGCAGAAATGAGGATTATGCTGCAATTGTTGATGACCGGAGGCCAACATGGCGGCTGCAGCTGCTTGATGAAAGAAATCAGCCACTCCAGGATGGCCATGATGATGCATATGATGATGTCCTGGTCTTTTGTATCGCTTGCGTCTTCTTAAAAATGAACCATTGTCGAACTGAAAAATCATATTTAAAGAACGTAAATAACGTAGTTGAGATAATTAATCGTAATTAGTTAATAGGTTAGCAAATTTCTACGCTTTAAAGGTGCTAAATGCTAAGTAATGCGTTTATGTCTAAAATTGACAACGTATTGGCAAAATAAATGCACTTTATCTTGATTTTTCCACCCGAAAAATTCGTCAAATTAGGTTCAAGGCAAAACTAACTGATATCTTAAAGTTAAGACTAACTTTGCAATTTTCTTCAATGTATTGCTGTGGCTTGAGCATCAAATAGACTTGAGAAAAGTTTTATGTGAAAGCATTCTTGTGTTTCTTTTTAATACGCCTATTTTAATACCTCACACGACACAAACTGTGAGAATAGTAGAAAGTAAAAGAAAATTTGAACCCAATACAAGGCAACTAACACACACACGTATATGTCGAACTATTCTTTCAAAGTACTAAAATCATTGCGCTCATATGCTATTAAAGTGGCTTCTAATGCAAATGTGACCGGCCATATTGTTTCCAATGAAAAAATGAGAACGAAAAACCAATTCACATCTCAGTAAAAATAAGTTATTTGATAAAAGTTATTCATTGCCAATAGCATAAGCAGCCAGCTTGCCATTCTAATTCGGTAAATACGGTGTAGAATTCTGTCAATAACGTACCATTCCCTCCGCCATTGGGTCGAGAGTCCAGTAATTACCCTTGCCAGGATTTCCGGGTTCTCGTGGAATTTTGATGAAGCAATCATTTAGGCTCAAATTGTGGCGAATAGAATTTTGCCACGCTGGGAATTTGTCTCGATAATAAGGAAATCGTGACATGATGAATTCACAGATGCCCGAAAGTGTCAATTTTTTATGTGGAGCTTGAAGTATTGACATTGTTATGAGGGCAATGTAGGAATATGGTGGTTTAACCAAAGAGGAATTTCCTTTTTTACCACTTGAAGAAGAACTGGAATTCATGGTAGAGGGATTATTTCCAGAAGGGGAACAAAGTCCAATTTGAATGTCATCCTTGGATGTATTGGATCCACGGGAATTGCAATGACGAGGATCATCAATGGACAACATTCCATTGGATTGCAAAACTTCGGGCATATCTTCTCCGTCTAATTAAAGGTAAATCAATGCTAATGAAAAATTTGGCCGAATCAAAAGGGTTCACGTTGACATCAGAGCGTTAAAACGAAAATTTAATTGATTTGATATTTTTTGCTGCATAGAATTACAACTAAGTTAGCATATACGATGACAGGATAATTTTGGACCCTCTTTAGTACTGTAATTAATTATGTGTGAGTACACAAAGACTGAACAAACCTGAATGGGTGGTGGAGACATGCACTAGCTCATCATCAGAATCAACATTAATGTCAGAATCAGAATCCCCATCTCCTGGATCTAACAACTGTGCTCCTCTAAGATCTAACGGTGAAAAACCGTGATCACATTTTTCTAGTGTTGAATACATCATCACGGCACGGCCACACAAACCCCAGCTAATGTAGCTAGCAAGTCAATTCAAATGACAAATTGTTTTCACTTTGTCCACGCTCACTTTTTTATTCGTTTAAATAATATTCAGGACTGTTTTTGCAGACAATACTTGAGTAGAAAGAAAGTACTATCGTTGTTAGTTCAGCTTAATTGACATATTATTCGGTAACAAATTCACGTTTTAACTTTCCAAGTCCAAAGAATTTTTTAGATTGACTTTCCTTGTTAGTTGCAGAATTCAACATGAGCTGAAAAATGTGAAAGTCTGTTGAGCTGAGAATTTGCAATTGAAATGAAAAGGAAAAGCGAAAGAATCTGTATGTGTGGGGTATTTCGGACGGAGAGAGAGTTTAGGATAAAGTTCCATGAAGGGAAATAATATTGTTGTGCCGTGCCGTGTGTGTGCTTTTCGGAGTGAACATTTGGGGAAAAAACTTGGGACAGGACTAGGATTGGCGGAGAGTTGTTGGAAGAGGGTGGGCTTCGTAAGCAACTGTTTTAGTTTCACGGCCAAGACCCAACCTTCCATCTCTACTGTATTGCGCCACTCAACCCCAACTTCCATCCAAAACCCAATCCAACAACTATTTATCATCTCCAATCGGACACAAACGTTTATCACCGCAAAACAAACAAGGATTTTTACCAATCCTACCCGTCTTTCACAATCACAACCACACATTAAGATTCATTTTCTTTAAGATACGTAAAAAAATCTATCGCAGATTTTATAATTAGTAGCACGATTCACGAATAATTAATTAGCACCAGCTTATATTAATAGTTTTTGCACTGTAAACATGAAACACGTGTTTGGTGTAAACCTATTCATTGGGCATTTACATTCAGACGACACATTTATTTTAACGGCTTATACATTGGGATGGTACGAGTACGACAAGAAAAGTCAAGAGCCAAAGTTTTTGAGTCATGTGTTTGATGACATTTTTTCATAAGCACACTCATACTTGCTCCTCATCATTTTCATTTTCATTCAATTCCATTAAACTGAACCGGTTTGGTTAACAGCATGAATGTGGCATGACAAATTGCATTTATGTCTTCACACCAAATCCTCTCTCTGTCTTGGAAAATGTAATTTACTTATGTCGTAAACTTTTGCAATTCAAAGACATTTGTGATACATTCTTACCCAAGACATTGACGTGTTAATTTGGAACGGGATTTTGTGCAATGTCGCTGACAAAGGAATGATTCGAGATGCTCAGTCAATTACCTCCCCAAATTCTTGTCACCTGTGATGAATTTGTATAAATTGAGATATGATATTAACTACGCTTCTAAACCTTATTTCGCTAAGGTTATTCAAGTCAAGGGTCGGACGGACAGGAATTAGGTGTCAGTTGTCATCCAATGCCCTCATATTTTGCCTGAACGTGATTTTCCACCCGAGACACCAAAACCAAGGAAATATTTGTGTGCACCAAGCCAACTCAGTAGTGTAGGAGATTTTGATGAGAGGATTTTCCTTGTCTTAGTTTCTTCTCTCAATATTATTTATTCACTCCAGAAAGAGTCAAGGGGCTTAAATTTTACCCAAGACTTTGACACGACTCTGATGAAAGTAAAACAAATGTTCACTTTTCCTTTCCTCTTGACATCCAAGAACAGAAAAGTCTTTGGGTCTTGCCACCTTGGCGAAGTGGACATTTTACATTTAAACCCAAAAACTATGAGCTTAACTGAGCTGTGCTTTAACTTAACCCAGCTACTACAAGAAACGCGTGCTTGTGTATGAAGTGTTATGGAAAAATAACTTGTTGGGAAAAGTGAGTGACAGTAGAGTATTATTTTCTTAAGCCTAAATGACTTTTCCGTAAATGTGTTAAAATCATCCCATGTTCTGTTTACGAAGGATTAGAACAGCTACTGCGTCAAGAGCAAGTCTGCTATTGCTATATTTCTTTTCAAGACACGGCAGGGAACTTCAAACCAAAATGAAATGAAACCAAGAGATTCCAACTCCTCTGTCTTCGGTGTTCCGTACTATACCCTCTATTTGCCATGGCTACTTTTTAATACTGATAGGATTGATTAAAATAACTTTCATTTATGATGAGTCGAATTTTGATCCAAATTTTAACTTAAAAAATTTCAAAAATGTTGTAAATATACCATTCGAAATTCAAAATTATACGATGAAACCCAGCCCAGCAAATATGGGTAAACCTAAGCGTTTAGCGCTTTTTAATGAAAGCCCCGAAATTGGGTTTCTATCCATTTTTTACGCTCCGATGGATAGCCCTTTGAGTATTTGGGAGAAACAGGTATAAAGCTTTTAAGTCTCAGATTATATAATTTTTCTCACTACTAAATAAGCAACCAAATACTAGGTCCGTGGAGGGTCAATCGTCCGTATGAACGATCAGGATGGTTATTCGCATTTACAAATTACTGGGTCAGATGTATTAAGCAGTTACATTATGGCTCCTTGTGTTCCATTCGCAACACTGGGGATTAAACTTCCACATTTAGTACTTATCGCTAAGAGAGCAGAACGAATATTTGCTTTTGAAGTTCAGGTAAGTCGTGCCTTTAGAAAATTTGTTCTGCGAATAATTGTTCAATTTAGGAAGAAATTTCTTAGGTCAAAGATGATCTGAACTTGTATCGACGCCTACGATTTTGTAATTATCATATCAGAGTACGCAGACACATCTCCTTCTCCTATGTCCCTCTTCTTCTTGAAGAGGGTTGGAATCAAATCACAATAAATCTAAAGGAAATGATTTGGAAACTTTATGAAACTAATTATGTGGAATGTGTCCGAATTAAAGTTTATCCAAACTGTTCTCTCAGACAAGTAAAAATTTATAATTTAATACTAACCTTTCGTTCATGGTTTTAATGATAATAATTTATTTTGCCAGATATACTTTGCGGCAGAACCACTCGATATTGACCGTGTGCTCAATATTATGCGAGTCACAATGAATAATACGAAATCTGACCCTCAAGAATGTCCTGATAGAGTACTTGCGGTCTCGCCGGTTGGCAATCCATTGCCTTTAGATGATTTGGAAGAATTTGATGCTGGGTATAATGAGCCTGAACCAGTTCTTCCGAAATTAGAAGCCAATGTCAAGGAAGTTAAGCCAAGTCCTAAATGGAACATGAGTCCTAGAGAATCGAAATTGAGCTCCAAAGTATCCAGAATAAGTCCCAAAGAATCAAAAGTGAGCCCAAAGGAATCACAATTGAACCCTAAAGGATCAGAGGTTAGTCCAAAGGAATTTAAAGTGAGTCGAAAAAAATCAAAATCAAGCGATAAAGGATCTGTAGAGATGACTAAAGAAACAAACGCAAGCCAAAACGAATTTAAGCAGAATCAAGAATTTTCTAAAGCAACATCCGACATCCGCTTCGAATTATTTCAGGCTCTCCAATCTTCAGTAAATAAGTCAACCGAGAGCCTAAACGTGATTAAGAATAAATTTCCTAATTTTTGATAGCAAGAGCCAAATCACATCTAAGAATTCTTTCTTGGCTACAGCTTACAAAATAAAATCATCTTGAGCTTTTATCCAATCAAACGTATTCCTTTCAATTTGGCTTTCTTCCATAAATGGTAGTCACGAAGAACTAGTAATTTGTTCACAAAAGGATAAGTCCTTTGGCAATAAAGAAAGTCGAGGGGCTCAAGCTCAACTCTTCAATTTGTATCCTCTGGAGTGAAACAGTGAAAGTAAAGACTTTCACTTTCATTCCTTCTCATGATCGTTGATTAAGGCTATACGAACGGAACGAGTACAACGGTGAGGACGAAACGAAACGATGTTTCTAAATGACTATATTAGGTTTCTGAATTGAAACCTAAATCCGTGAGAGGATAAATTGTGTTTCTCACTTATCGTTAGGAAAGAAACAGCAGCCTTGTTCATACAAGTACTACAATAGTGCTCCAAGTAAGTACCCTAAAAATCCCGTTTGATTAGATTTCCAAAAAGCAGCATGGAGGGGAAATTGCTCTGTCTCTCACACCAAAGTCAGTTTGACAGAGACTGAAAGAAATTCAGAGAGGATAAAAAATTTAATCAACTCTATCCGAGGAGACAGGACTCGATTGCATTGCATTGATTTCCCCGTCCACTACTCCTTCACTCCTTGGCTTATCCATCTGGACTGCACTAAAAATTAACATTTAGAAAATATTAAACAATTTATTGGTAGAAAATAATCCTAAATCCGTGCTAGATTATTGTAAATGTAGTCATAAGCGGTTGGTCGCACGTGTGAGCCCTTAAAAAGTGGGACATTTGATTATGAATACAAAAACAGACACATGCTCGCCCTTGTTCATGATTTTACCTCTACTGCTGGATAGGATTTATTATTTGTTTTGTGTCTAGGGTTTAGTTTCATGTTAAGATGAACAAGTTGGACAGCTGGATGAGTGGCTTCTTGTTTTTGTGGTCCTTGTGTGGTTCCCATTCATTCATACACGCTCGTTCAGCTCTCGATATCCCTTCTCACTCTCTTGAAATATGAATCCATCGTTCCTGGATCATCAACTATGCTACCTAAAGTAGTCAATATTTTTACAGGCAAAGTAATTACGACTAGCTGAAGGAAACTGTTAATTTAATTTTTTTATGGCACATTCAACTTGATTTTGTATTAATCGAATCGTGGATGTTAAATGATTTATCTTGTACGTAAGACTTGGCCATATTTCTCTAGACAGGAGCTCTAGGTTGAACTAACTTTATTCTCCAGGATTTATAGTTAGTTCTATGGAGGAGTTATGTCTGTTGTGATATACTCCAGCTCACGATTCAACCATACATGCCCACATGGTTCTTGAGAAAGATGGAAGGAAGGAACGCGTAGTTATTCCGCAGCGGATTTTCCCAGCTCCAAATTAAATTATTTAGCAAGCGATATGAGTTTTTGGAGGAAGGAAGGTTTTTGGGGTAGAAAAGTAGAGGAAGAATAATATTGCTGAGCTTAAGGTTTCCCATCCCAAGATAATGGAAGAGTGTTTGAGATTCCAGACATTTCAAACGGATGATATTAGTACACACGGAGAGAAATAAATAATAGGGAACCATGCATTCCTTCTCTCACTCCCGCATCCTTGCTGCCTTGCCATACTCAGGAGTATTTGCTCGCATTTCACGGAATGTGAAAATAGAGCTGTTCTTCTCATTCACTTGAGAAAAACCATGAAAACGTGACAAGGAAAAATTTGTCATCAAGACAAAATATTATTTCGTTTCCTTCTCCTTCGCTTCTACTCCTCCTCGTACTTTTGAGACGTGCTTAAAACTCAGGAAAATAAACTAAGGAAAGAATGTTAAATACAAATCATAGGATTCAATTAATTTATTGAGGAAATAACGGACAGAGCAGAAGAATTGTGTAATTTGATTTTATGTTAATTTCCTGTCTTAGCTATAATCTAAAAGATCTAGCTGTATGTTTTAGCATGACAATATTGTCATACTTAACCAACTGTTTCATCGATACTACTCTTGCGTGGATGGAAACGACTGGTTATTTGTACTTGGAACAAAAGAATTGAACACCGAATGAAGGGATAGATATTTACGTTATTGTCTTACACAGTAGCAATTCGTAGAGCCCTAAACGTGAGTAGTAAGTACGGATGAATGGTTAAGAGGTAAGTAAGTGACAGGGGGATTGAATGGGGAAATGATGATTTGGTCTTTTTTCGGATGATAGGATGTGTGAAGTGTATGATTAGGAAGAAAAGAGAGGCGATTACAGTCAAGAGTCTCTTGGAAAAGTTTTCATCGAAATAGTATTACTAACCCTCATGGCTCACGCTCTCGGATCCAAAATGTAATGCATCAGCTCAATTCTTCACATGAGGTCCACAAAATGAAATTCTGCATTTGTACGGTCAAATAATTTTTTTCAGAAATAAAGCTCAAGCATATATTACGTTGCAGTGCAATTTATTCAAATATTAACTTGTAAAAAGTCCATAATCTGCCAGCATCACAAATTTAGCAAAAATATTTATAAAATACTTCAAGATTTTAGCCTGACATGTTTCAAGCTTGAATTTATTTTGACGCATTCGACTATTTTCA
This sequence comes from Thalassaphorura encarpata, assembly GCA_009869925.1. Taxonomy (NCBI): domain Eukaryota; kingdom Metazoa; phylum Arthropoda; class Collembola; order Poduromorpha; family Onychiuridae; genus Thalassaphorura; species Thalassaphorura encarpata. Next base: position 8,799 of record WJEZ01000653.1, read on the forward strand.
TATTTGCTGAATCAACAATTCCATTCAGTCAGACAGGTTCACTCAGTCAGAGGTAAGTTTCATTGTGCTTGACTGATGACAGTTTGCAGAGTCTCCTTCAACTTGCTCTCGTTCAAATTGCGTCCTATAATACCACAAAACAGCGTTCCAATATTAAAAAAATGTGAATTGAATTGAATAGCCCAACGAAAGTCGACAATGTGGTTTTAGGAACGAAGGAGACCCACTTGAGATCGCACTTGGAAATAAAACATTTCTTTTATAAACCTCATATAGTAACAGGAAGAGAGATTCAAATCTAGTGGCAATCCAGATCTAAATCTTCGATATCTCGTATTCTCAGATTTTACAAAACTGTGGACGTTACACAATACACACTTACATCAAACAACTCGTCAGTCTGACGTGGATAGGGACAGAAAATTGTGCACATTCTAGTGTCTAGAATATTTGGTTGGCTCTGGTTGTGCATGGAAGTTGCCAAGGGTAAAATACATTTGGAAGGTAGGCATAGCCAGGGAGTGAAAATTTATTGTGTTGTGAAGACTCCAGATCAAAAGGTGCTCAGTTCACCATGAAATCAGAACGAGTGTAATGTAAATAAAGACAAATGTTTACCACCCTGGAACTAAACATAAGAGGAGTATCTACTCAACATGGAAAAACCGAGTCGCAAAAGAATAGAAACAGTATTCCACGTTTGTACCACCCAACCTATGCTATGGGCTACGGACGGATTCCTGGGCATTTTTGAAAAAAATCGACATGATACTTTAGAAGCAAAAATATTACAAAATAAAACTTGGGAGAGCAAAAATCTTTGTATTTGGTGTATCATCCGAGCGTAGGAGTAGGAACAAAATAGAAAATCTTATTGCATTTCTTTTAAACCTGAGCTAAACAAATGATTGAATTTCATGAAAATTCTTAAAGACAGAAACAAACTTCAATTTTCTATCGAATTTCAAAGAATCAACAATCAAAAACTTACCAATCAACACGAGGCGACTAATACAGTTTCTTCGATCTGTCTTATCTGCTTCAGGAACTCTAGTGAATTCGTAAGTGTTGTTAACGCCTTGGACCATGAATGCGGGACTCGAATCTTGAGCCTCGTCGTAGTCATAAATCATACCCTGGAATAAGCCAATAAAATTACACATATTAATTTACAATGAAAACTGTTTCCTTGAAATGAGATTTCATTCGTCATATAGTGAGGCATACGAACTCAAAGTCGCGGGGTAGTGTAGCAAGGCGTCGTCGTCGTAAATGTATTCGTTTCACAGAATGAGTGAAAAGTGTTAGGTTGATATTTATTAAAACATTCCAGGCGTTCATGTCGGCGCGAAGTGAAATGTGCGCATTTGTTTGCATTTCACCCTCCACGCTTTGCCTTTCCTTCTTTCTAATCATCATCATCTAATGTCACACGCAAAACAACATCTCACTCCACTCCAAGAGTGCAATGGCTGGAAAATTACCCAACACTTTCACTTCAATCATGTACAATCATGCATGGTGAGACAGACAAGCAATTGTTGATGAAACTAGAGCCGGAAATTCGTCTTGGATTTCTAAACCATGAAATAATTTTCAAACCCTCCTCCCTATTTTGTCAACCCTAACGCAAATTCACTCAATCGAAATCATTCATTCACTTTATTGAAAATTCAACTTTGATGTTTCATTGTGCCGCACGTAGTGCTAAAATGAGAATGTCCTGGAAGAATTGCATACGTTACTCCTTAAACAAAGGTTTCTTTATACTTTGACTTTCACTGGGCTGGGCTGATATAACAATTCGTGACGCATTGAAATATTTGCAGAAAATTTCAAATCACGTATAGAACAAGTCCAAGCTGAAAACTTGACATTTCCAGAGAGTAAAGTGGATGATAATATATTTACAATAGTTCTTAGAGACAAAGAATTTAGAAAATAAAATCCAAGCAAATTATCTCAGAGAAAATAATAACCTAACTGCTTGCAACTGGAGGAGAATTTTTCAAGAGGGGAACGAGCAGTCTGCAGCAGTTAAACAATGCAAAGTGTGCCCGATCTAAAATCTCCTTTATGGTTGGTTCTTCTTTCCTCCCGTTAGTTCCCGCAAGCTATGGCTATGATGGGAGCTTAAGCTGCCGAGGAGAACAAAATAAAAAAGTAGAAAGCCAAAGAGCAAATAAATTGTTCCATAATGTGGGTAACATTTGAGAGTTCTCATTTGATTTTCCCATTGATCTCAAGTTGATAAGTAAATGCTATGAATGAATGAGCAGGAAAAGTAGTAGACTCAATGTTTGCTCGTTCGAGCCTTAGAAAAATGCATTCACGGAGAACTGAACTATGAGAACGGAAATAGAGCAAAATAAATACAAGAAGAAATAAAATAAAATTACTGTGAGTGAATTGTGGCTTCATTGTTATACTTTAAAAATGTTTTATTGAAGAATTCATTGATATTAAAAACTATCGTACAACTTTTGTCCAGCAGTAATTTTGCTACGTTGAATTATCGACGACAAGCTTAAATCAACGGGTAACGTCAGCGTAAGGAATAGTCAGCTGTATCGAGGAAACAATATCTGTACTTGCTTGGACAGTACGAGAGAATTTATTGTTTATAAAATAAAGGGTTTGCGTCGGTTCAACACGGTAGAGATTGAAATTCATAACATCATAACAGCTAAGCTTTCTTTTTCTCATAATAATGGTTATGGTATGAATGAACTGAATAGAGGAAAGAAGAAATGAATGAGACCTTTTCAGAGTAATATACTCACGCACTACGTACGCACCCTATGCTCTCGCTCTGTGTACACAGTTTAGTTTAAATGTTCAGAATTTGAAAAGGGGAAATGATTGACAAAGTAGTCCATCCATAGACTAGACCCTTCGGTTTTCATAAGGTTTCACTATGCTAGGATCTCATTCCCATTCTCTTGTCCGTGCAACAAACTTTCAAGGGCTTAAAAGTTGATCAAGTTGTGGATTTGGATTAGGGACTCTATTTAACAAATGGAGCAGTGCCATGCCACATGGGTGCTAACTAAATGTTGTAAGAATCAATGCTTTAGATCTACCATTTCCAACTGAACCCAGAATCTATTCTGTATCATGGGTCAGGATATTTACTGGCTCGAGCGAAAGGGGATAAGTCCCATGAATGAACGATTATTTTTAGTTGTTTATCCCAATTGATTTGATCTGACATATTGGGCTCGGGTCGGATTAAACCAATACGTCTTCAGAGTGTGCAGTTAGAATAAATAGTTCTAATAATATATACCTAGCCCCTACTTCGTCACCGTAATTCAAAACTATTATAGCAGTTGTAATTTCTGAATTAGTCTTACTTGGCTTACCTTACTGTTTGTTCTTTCTGAAGAAAAAATTGTAGAAGTTCAAAATAAAAGAAGTCCTGCTTTTTTTACAAAAAACAAACTTTTGGAGAATTATCCTTTAAGAAAAACTAGTGCTATGGCCTGACGTCAGAAAATTTAATAGTATTTTGCAACTCGCAATTGCTAGACCAAAATTTTAAGTTAACCTGAAATATGTCCTATTAAAATAACAAAATTTCCAATACATTGATCAATCCTCAGCTACCCTTCAACGGTTTTTTAGAATGAATATCAGGGCCACGTTTAACTTTTCTTTTCTTTCAAGCCAAGAAAACGAACCCAGTATAACCTGGGTCTCGACATTTCTTAAAGCGTTTACGGAAGAGATGCATCTATCTGATTTCGAGCGACCGATTGAAACGTAATCCCTTCCAGAAGATCAACCTCAGAAGATCCTTTGAAACGATTAGAATACCTATCAAATTCATCTGTCGGCCCCAATGGCAATCGTAATTCTTACAATGGATTTTAGGAAAGACGGTGCAATACTCTTGGTTTGTGGTTCAACAATATTAGTGCATTATTTATATTTAGTGGCGTTTTTGGTCTTTGAGAGAGAAAACATGCCGCAAGAATGGAGATCAGCAAAGCAATCTAGAGAAACTCAAGCTTGGCTTTGTGGTCCGGTTCCCCACGAGAGAGTTACTTACACTAAACTAATTTCAAATCCGTCTTCTTGTAAAATTCTTCTACGGGTATTGTAGAAGATTACCACCAAATCAGTGTAGTGGAACGCAAAGTAAATATACAGACATGCATGAAATTCAATAGAAAGGTTCTGCTATCAGGTTGTGATTTAGAGTTGAACTTATTTGGGAAAAGAAATTGGGTGTAGAAACTGATGGAGTAATTATTGAATTTTTATATCTGTCAGAATTATTTAATTATTAATTTTCGTCGGATCAGCCAAGAAATGCAAAATCAGATGTAGGCAGGATGGGAATGAAACCTTGAGGAAGGCAATTCTAAAACACCCAGTTAGAGACCTAAAAGGTCCAATCAAATCCAAGCACTAGGATAAGGCGAGGTGAAACCGGTCAAAGTAAAAACTCTGTACCCTTACCCAACCTCTTTTGTTCTCGGCTGTATACATTTATTTAGAGACTCGACCCTTGCCGGTATTTCCGCTAAATTAAATCTGAATGACGGGATAATATTAGGGAACATGGTTAACATCAGAGCCATCCACACTGCGGCACATCACAAGCAAAATGAAATGGACTCTTATTAGTTTTCTTTAATAAGGTACAAATTGCAGGTACTCCGGACATGTTTTCTCCGCGGGCATTGCAACAAGATGCCCATGATGCACAAGCGCAACCGTAACAATTAATATTACAATTTGAGTTTAGCATGCTTCTTTTAACGAGATTAAACCTTCGATCATATAAGAATATAGATGCGAAAACCCCCAGCGTAACTAAGGGAAAAATCCGTCCCCATGTTAAGGCATGAATTCATTTTTTTGTTGAATATATGTACATATTAATCTTATGGAAAAAATGGAATCAACAAAAAAATGAATTCATAAGACTGACCGCTAAGCCCCATACCTTTTCGCCTCTATTTACCGAAGGGAAATGTATTTCATGCTCGAAGGATTAAACTGTGAATTGACCGAAAGCTTTTTAACTAGCAACATAAAAATTTACCTTTAATCGCCAAATGTGACACTGTCCCTTGCTCTCAGCCGTGTCAACCTCATCCCATAATATTCTTTGGACAAATTCTTCCACAACAGTCTTCTTAATTTGTCCTGGTAATTCAATTGTAAGTGTTCCAACAGATTCTTCCAAATGAGAAAGAACAAAAGGGGACTTCTCGGTTTCATTCGCAATATCGGAAAGTCTGTAAACCAAATCAAGAAAGGCTCCGGTTAATTTCAATGCCTTTAGTGGAACGAATGGAAAGTTTATAGAGCTGATTTGCAATATATTTCCGTTGTCGTACGAATATGACCATTCAGTTTGACTTTTAGCTCCAAGTCTACTGAATGGAAAGACTACCTGTATTATCTTTCAGGAATCATCAGTTAGCTATGCATATTTTTAAAATTCACAGAGCGATGAATTTAATAAAGTAAATTTATACGGAAGAGTGAAGTCGACCATTCCAGCATTCAACTCATGGATCCCTGCATGTACGACTGTTTTATTCATATGAAAAAACAAGATAATCTGGATTTCAATGGAACAAACATTTGATTCATTCGTGCATGGAACTCATCACCCACTTTGATCCGTTTCTTCACGTTAGGTTCGTTACCTACCTACCGCCACCCAATCTCCCGGGCCGGGTTTCAACAAATATCCGACTACTCGTTTAACTACGTCATCCGTACCCAATAAAAAATCTCATTATCCTATCCCTTGTAAGCCCGGAATTGTAATGTAAGCAAGCGTCTCTAAATGTTATCTATCATGACCATCACACATCTGGCAGCTTTACTTTACTTAATCCCAGGTATCGTAGTATGTAGACAGGAATCAGAAAATGACGCAGATTTCAGATTTGTGACTCAATAGTTTTCGCACAAATTATAGAATGGACATCTGGTAGATACAACAAAAATTACTCATATTAGTAAGTGTTTTTCTGTAAACTATACTAATATACAGTTTTACTTCTTAAACTGAACTATGTTTTGGTTACATCTTAAAAATAAATTCTGTCACCCGTGCCTAGTAGAGAATATTAAAGAAAACGATGCGGTTAAGCCGTGCCTAAATGATGAAGTGGAAGGCTTATACGTAGAGAATTGAATCAATTAGTTTTGGGGAATCGAGGACAATTGAATGAATGGGATGAGGGTGAGTTCGGATCATTGGGGAAGAGATATTGAGTTCCACGGGTGTCAATGGCTGGGCCCAAGCTCATATTTCAAACATAGAACGTCAGACTAGTAGCATCGTAAGCCAAAGCCGAGTCAATCTGCCAAGAGTAAGGCTTCTGGAATTAGAAGTATCTCATGAATTTATTGGATATTGGAGAAGAGAAGGAGGTCCAATTATTTATTTAATGATGTTGGCAGCAAACAATGCTTTTACTGGTGTGGTTGCCCTTAATTGAGTTGGACGGACGCCTATGATCAAATCCAATCCGTGTTGACCACCCATACATTCATGGAATGGATGCGCTGCCGCCCAGACAGTTAGCGATCATTGACTGGCCACCGGTCACTGCTTCTCATTCATTATTACGGCTTACGCAAAATATTTTCGGCTAGCGAGTTTTGCTATTTGATTTGACTTTCTGTCCATGCAGGGCGCAGGATTATTTGCTGTAAGGCTTAGCCGATTGGAAGAGTCATAAGGGTAGGTACGTTATTCTGATTTATGGCTCGTAATGTGCCAACTGTGCGTCAGGAAAGGATAGAATTATGAAAAGCATCTCTCACTCATCCTCCATTTGTATGGAATCATTCAAGGAGGGATGAGATAACTAAATGAATAATACATTGCAGATTGCCTATAAATCACACTTGTCATAAGATGGGTTTAAACATGTGGGTGGATTTGACGGTGACATTAGCAATATGGTCCAATGTTTGGTCCACCGATTCGTTCTTGTGGACTAGGTCAATTTTATAGTGGGTTGGACAAAATATTACTTATAAGTTTTTTTTCAACTTGTTTTTAATTAATCGGGGTAAATCAGCAAAAGGTAAAAATGAACTCACCTTGTCTGGTTTATGCCATCGTAAGCTCGGAGGTCCAAAATGCTTTTCAAGTCCACTCTAGAGGAAAGTGTCAAAATTAAGAGAACATTATTTACCAAATTCCACAGATTCCAAGAAGAAGGAAATTCAATGATAAAATGAACAAACGTTGCGCGTTTCGAGGCCCTAACTCAAGTGAATTGAGCACAAAACAGTGATTGCATTGTTATCCCGACAATTGTGTTACATTGGGAGGTAAAACATTCGATTAACAGGAAGGCGAATGTCCTATTCATGTGTACATCTCATGTGGAAGAACGTACGGAGGCGAAAAAGAACTTGTTTGGCAATATCCTTTCAAAAGAAAATTCAATAAAAGATCACCTTGAGTGAGAATAAAAATTGAATGAAGTTACATTGAGTGGGAATGTGTTATTAGATTATTTGCTGAAAGAAATGTACAGGTAAGTGAGCAATTCCCTCTCAATAAATCCATTCTCACAGATAAATTGACGAAAGGAAAAGAATATCTTTAACTGAATTCAGAGTGAGCTCGTGTAGAAAACAGTGATGGAAATGTGATTTTCACTCTCATCACTGGATTCTGCCGACGTGAGACAGTAATGCATATGTTGACTCTTTGATTCGATCATCGAGAACAAAACCTTCCCCATCCAAAATACATGAAAAAATCATATGAGTTAGAATTAAGCTAACTCAGAGAATTTAATTCAAAAATTCTCTCCAACATGCAACGTCTATCTCATTGAGAATAATTCAAAGTAAAACTCACTTGCAATATTCCGTGAGATGAAGCTCAGCACTTGGATTAATTCTTTTCACCGAATCAATCAGAACATTAGAGTCTGCCTCTTCCACAAGATCCATCTTGTTAATAATTATGTAGTCAGCTAAAGCCACCTGCCTGACAAAAACAGATAAAAGTGTCTCAAGAGCAGATTTCACGTAGTGACAAAACTATAATTTTAATACCTTAATGCTGCATTTACAAATCCTTCTTCTGGATGTTCTTGTAATTTCTGCAAACATGTATATACGTGTAGATATATAGACTATAATAGATTTAAAAGCTTGATTATTTATGAAATCACGAATATTTTATTATATTAACTATCAGACCAAATTTTCCTCATCTCATGTAAATAAATCCCTTTCTAAATTCTAGAATTCTAGACTAAGATTCATCGCTCCATTCCCTGTCACCACATAAAAACAGCCTTTGCTTTCACTGTACATCCAAAAGCTTTGGAATTTACAAAACAAGGAAGAACACCAGAGCTGAAAACATAAGGATTCAAAGAGTACATTATTAGTGTAGCATAGCCTTGAGCTATTGACTCTGTTTCCTTCCAAAATGACACTTTTCCCATCCGATTGTCATCCCTGTGTCAATGTAATATTCAACCAAGTTTGCTCTGAATTGGGATTTCTACCTCACGGGCATTATGACTTGTGTCGAGACTCAACAACAGTTAGACACAAAGGAGAATTGTACCTAATAATAAAATGCCAATATCTACGAAGTAACAGAGCATATCATTGCCCAGCAATAAAGGCCATATAACAGTGCAGCTCTCTTATGAGGCTTCTACTTACACATTCATGGTATTTCTCTTATTTACGTAGTTTTCCTTGTCGACAAAACAGACAGCAAAAGGGAAACACCAGACTAAAATATTATTCACTCATGAAAGAAACAAAAAACTAATTTCCTCTTTCTACTATCGTAGCTCATTTCTATTGGAGAAAGTAAAGAACTTTTTAGTTTGTCATCCCTACAAGACACCGTAGAATCAAATCAATCCAATTCTTACCTTCATTCCAAATTTGGCATCAATTACAGTCACAATTCCGTCCAAATAAACGTCACCTCCAAGATCCTTATCGAGCCAAAATATAGATGCGATAGGTCCTATACAAAAATTAACATTTATTTCTGAGAGAAAAGTATAGGAGGCACTCGAAATGTCTGGAAGAGAAAGTCTGTAATGCTCTTTGTGTAAGCAGTCAGCCATGCGATGAAAGCTCTGCCTCCCAAACTGATAAACTTCCTTCTTCAATTTGCTGACTATGAATAATAGATAGACAAAGAAGTGAAACTGAAACGCATACCCGGATCAGCCAATCCTGTTGTCTCCACTAGAATGTAATCAAATTTTCCTTTTCTCTTCATTAAATTTTCAATAGCTTTAACACCATTATCCCTGCAATGAGAAAATCAAATTGTCTCACTTGAGTGAAAGCTACAAGATCGATAGAAGTAAAACCCTAACTTTCTCATATCAAAGAAGGAAAAGAGTAGGGATTTTAACCTTAAAGTCTACAAATAGCGACTTATTTTTTCATTTTAGATACCATATCTTCAAAAAGTAGAGGTACGCAAAAATATTAGATATTACAGCATTCGAATTATACCGAGAGTGTAACGAATCAAATTAAGCAATGATTAAAAAATGAATTTAAAGTTAGTAAAAAACTATTGTCATTGTAATATCAGCTAACACATCTGCATACTTATTCAAAGCTCTTCTCTGAAGTGTTTGACATCCCATTCATTAGTGTGACAAGGGTTACACGGACCTTACACAATTTCGACGACCAGTTTGACAGATGACGTTAATTTCAACAAATATATTAGAAATTCAAGATATAATCATTCGGACATTCTTTCAGGGTAATTCCTGTGAAGTCAATTTAAAAAACAATTATAACCTAGAGTGCAAATTCCAATGAGATTTACAAGAGAAATATTCTCTTCACCGAAAACCAGTCAAACAAGAGACTTAATGCTTTGCTAAAAAACAGTGCGTACCCTTCTCTCTGTGATGGAGTAAAAAATCTCAATACCGTGAAAATCTCTCCATGAGAGACAACGAATGAGCTGAGTTTGATTTCAAGTGCAGATCGAGGCAGTGTAATGTTGTATGAGGGACTGGGACCACGGGCAGGGTTGAATTCAAGGACCTTAACTAAGTTTTCCCAATGGAAAACCTCTTGTCATTATGTTACGTGCCATGTTGTACACAGAGAATAACATAATTTTCAATCAAACCACTACGATTCGTACTTCAGTCTCAACTGAAGTAGGTTTCTTGTCATTAATCGATGTAGTCGATTAAATTTAATTTTAAGACCACGTTCCATCCGTCTCTGCAAGCCTAGCCCTGCCTGTCGATTAATTCGATGTCTGAACACAATCACGTCAAAACCGATTTTCAATACTTTTTACGTAAAGAGACAGAAAGTTTCAAATTTAATCTAACCTAAGAATCTAATACTAACGAATTCTAATGCAAGAAAAAACGAAAAAGTAATATGAGAACGAAATACATATTTAAATTCGAACTGTTGGAAAAATGCGAAAACTCACTTCACGGAGCAACACAAGCACCCGTTCCGAAGCTCCAACCATTCTTCGTATAATTGACCTTCTTGACCAATCGCCAAACTTTTCTCTTCTACGCTATCTGAAATTACAATTTAAACATTTTGAATCATAATAATCTGTCAAGGATCCCGTTCCCGTTATAATTATATATTGGACATGAAAACCTCACACTGACAATGACGCTGTGAACAAAGAGACGAGACATACAAAAGCTCAAAACTCCTCCAACCCTACCTGATCCGAATTCGTTGAGAATGACGGCAACCTTCTTCGCCGTCTGTTGGTGAAGAATAAAATTTAGTAGAGTAGTTTTTCCGGCACCCAAATATCCAGTCAATATCGTTACAGGTACAGGAGGATCCAGTGTCGTCGGCTGAATATCTCCTTAGTGCAGATGCAGATGTAAAACTTGGAATTTCCAATAGTTCAGGAATTTCTTCGTTTTCACTTTCACTCATTTTGGTACTTTTACAATTACACTTACAAAATACTGAAGAAACTAAAAATATTTAACACAAAAGTTTATGAATTGAATTTTTACAAAATACAGGAAAACCTCACGTTGAAAATTTTCATTCCTTTTAACTCAAACTTTTCCCGCGGTAATTTTTGAGTAGGGGCAAGTTGTTTAAATATTAGTTTTCATATCCAGCGATAATATTTTTCTCGGCTATATTAAAACGACCAAAATAAAATTCCCGTCCCGTAGGCATATTTCATAGAAACTTTCAAATCACAGTTTATTAGATTTATTACCAAGATGTGTAGTAGGAAATGTTAAAAACTGACATTAGTAAAGTATCCAACAGTTGAGTGTAAAATTTATCTAAAATTCTAATATTTTATATTCCTAAGCTGATCGGAAGATTACACCTGCTTAGGATTAGGAGGATATCAAAGCAATTAAGCAATCAATCTTCAGTCATCAATTAGCAGCCGTTAAAACTAACCCTGGACGATTATGCCAGACTAAAAGCTGGACAGGCAATACCAAATTCACTCCTGAATTGTTTTATTACAACATGCCACTAAAATGAATTTCTTAACACAACCTACAATTTTTTTGCAAATTGATAGCTAAGTCCATTCACAGTTCGTTGGAAATAAACTCGATTCGTTCCATATCAAACTAATACACGAAATACTTTGGATTAACCAAAAGCAGCAAAAATTGATAAATCAGTCGTTTTAGTTAGAACTAATATAAAACTACATTCTTTCAATCACGAAAATTAGTAAAATCATTTTCCATTTCTCTCCAAATATACTAATTACTCATTAAAATTGATTTACATAAATATTTTAGCATCAGATACATCGTTTGAGCCATTCATAAATATAAACTAGCAAAGAATAACTACTGGTACAAATACAGACTGCATTCTAACTTACTTAACTATTAAAATACTCGCACAAACAAATCAAAAATATTTTTAAATCTCAATCATTGTAAAACCGAAGGAATAGTTAATAATTGCGCAAATTCACGCTTAGCTTAGCAAGCACTAGAGATAAATCATTAATTTTAGGTGAAGTGGTGCAACCAATTGGATTTGACGCTTCATAAATTCTACCAATTGCACGTTTATGGATGACAGACAACCAAAATTGCACATGTTCGTCTGAGCCAAGTTGTTATGACGTTGAAGGTCGAAGTGATGAATCTTCTGATATAGGTTACCAGTTTCAATTGAGAAGCTCAACATAATTTGCAGGAAATAGCCCATATACCCCACGAGGTCCCATTCCTTCCCACCAGCCTTCATCAATTCTCTCAATATTTGTAATAATCTCGCCTAAAGATCAAATCAAATATTAATTTGTTTAGGAGCTTAACAAATAATCAGTTCAGAAGAATTTCACTTACCAGGGTCAAATGTTATCTCCGAGTCATCAGCTAAAATTACAGGAAACAATCATTAATTTATTTCAATCAAGGCTTAGGATTGGCAAGAGGTTAATTACATTTGGAAATAAGCTACAATACAGTAGAAACAAATGAGCATTTTAACTTACCAGCTTCATAGTCGTACAAAGCTCGCGCACACAATCCCATCTCAGCAGTGATGTTGGCCATTGGTGATGCCTTTCCACCCTGAGGAATTATTGTAGCAGGTTCAGTGTCAACGTTAATTGAGCCAACCAAATCCGGGACTTCACCCGAATGCACTGTTGTATCCTCTACTATTGCTGAATCTTCTCGTGTTTCAATTCTGCTGTCTATAGTTCCAGAATTTTTATTGATAGTTTCCGCCAATTTACCGGACACGCTGCCACCCACATGGAAAGGCAAATTATACGATTTTATCGGTGCAGGAGTCGGAGAAGCCGTAGGCATGGGTGCAGCAGATATTGGAGTTGGAGAAGCCGCAGGCACGGGTGCAGGTGTTGGAGATGCAACTCGAACTGGTGCAGGTATTGGCGAAACCATACGCACGGGTGATGGTGTTCTAGGATCTTCACGATGTTGAACTGCTGGTGATGGAGTTCGTTGAGGTAAAATTTCTGGTGTTGGTGTCCTTGGATTAGGACTCTTGGAAGGAGGAGCAAGGGTTCCATTATTTTCAGCTGCTTGTGCTTTTTTTCGACTCTCTTCTTGCAGGCTAAGGATTTCTTGGGCTGGATTTTTTCGAACAAAATTACTTGTAGTATTTGAAGCCCCACCGTTTTCGAACATTTGTTTTCTCCTCAAAACACTCAGTTTCTCAGATTCTTGCTCAATCTTCTGAACGCCATTACCGTTCCTTGTATTTATGGGAATGCTCACACCAGAACTGCCGTCAAAACTTTTAATTCTCTGACGAACCAAGTTTTCCGAGCCAGAATTCCTTTTTGGAATGGATGCCTTCAAGGCAGCTGCTTTCTCATTTGCGATATAGGAATTTGAGAACATCGGAGTCGGTGAGATTGATGTCATGTCCTCGGAAGTTAAGGAATTAGTCTGTGGTGTATGTGAGTCGGGTGTTCGAGGTCCACCGTTGGTGAAGCCGTTTCCATTTGTGATTTCTCCACGGAAATTTGGAGAAATTGATGGTGATTTACTATTAGCGACTGCCAAATGATCGGCTTCTTCTTGTTCGTGGAAATAGTCCTGACTTTCTCTTCGGAGAAGTTTAACTTCATTTTGAGAGAATTTTCTAACTTTGTTCATCTCCTCACGCTTTCGCCTATCCTCTTCCTGCTCTTCCTTTCGCCAAAAGTCATCTTTTGCTTTTGAATTAATTTCAGCTTGTGGATTCACCCGTTTGTAGCAGCTTCCCTGGAGGGCAGAAAATTGTACATTAGAATATGACCGAATTTAGACTCAGAGAATCGAAATGAGATTCGTGTACTTACGATGGGTTCCACCTTTCCTTCTGCTTCAAAATTTGAAGGGATTTTGAGACCTTCACCCGCAGTAGCTTTAGCGACAGCTGCAATGATAACATCAGGGGTTACATCTTCATCTGTCCGAGCATTTATTGTAACGTGTACTCCCTTGAAGAAATTTTTGATGGTTCCCACATGATTGGCACACGTTCCTTTCCTTGCTAGTGGCGCTCCTTCTCCTTGCTAAAAATAGATAGATAATAGATAGTAAGTGTCCACTTTCTATATAAACAATTTATCAACTAGAAGCTGCACGAATCCATACCCAATTGATGAGAGCAATTTTTTCTAGATTCTTCTCCTTAAGCTTAACACGACATAAACCATACATAATTTTGCCACTATTGAAATCTTCCACCAACTCATCCAAGCCACCATCTGGCAAAATAAAATTTATATTAATAATGTTTGATACAGCAGAATGCTTAAGACTACTTCAATTTACCTCCTTTGCTGACTAATTTGAGATCGAACGTCAGTCCGTCATATCCAAACATCGCCCTGTGAAGGAAAACAACATTATCAAAATATTGATTTTGCAAATCGTGCAACTATTCTAACAAAATCAGTCGGGTGAGAGTTTTTACATTAAATTATTTAAAACTCTTCCTGTGGTAGGAATCCTGTCGAAATAGTAATAGCAGAAAATGTTCCTCAGGGTAGTTGACACGAGAAGAGTTAGAACGCCTACGGTTTCTCTCCTTTCGGTTTTCATATATTAGTATTAAAGCTAGGGAATGTCGATATGACGAATTAAGAAGTACACCAGAAGTGTCGAGCTATTAAGCAAGCGTACATAAACTGCATTCCAGGAAAAGAGGATAGCGAACGGAGGAAGTTCGTAAATTGTAATCAATTATGTCCTTAGGGGTATGAAGATTGAAAATAATGAATTGCTATGAAATTGAATAATTTTAGTATATATAAAACCATTAAACATTGATTTCGCTGACTTTCTCTTCTAAATAAAATGCCGATAAATTCTGATACATGGATGAGCAATGATTATTATTTATAATTGAAAACTTACCAATCCGTTGGATGTTTATCATCCATGACTTCCTTGTATGCTCCAACGAGTACATCCTTAAAATTGTCCAAATTCAGACTCATTATGGCCACCGTTACTACCGTGTCAACTCCAATCGCCAACTATTAAAATGTGTCCTCTCTTGTTCCCGTCCTTTGCTGCAGTGCTGCTCGAGTATTTGAATTCCAATTGTTAATTGAAGCCAATTTATTTCCTATGTTGGCCTTCCTCGTATTTATCAGACTATTTGCTTTTGCAATCGTATCGTAGATTTTGATTATAACTTGTGTGTATATATGTACAGAACGCAAACGCATGAGAAAGACAAGCGGAATATTGAGCTCTGAGGGAGCACCCTGAAGCCAAAATCCTCAAACTCAAACTCAACCCGTTCTTTTGTGTCCCCGTTGTTCTCCGTAAATAAACTTTACTTGCCCTACCTCTCCCTGTGCGTGGGCCCGGGATTTAGTCAGGTATGAAGTGTGGAAATTCCCAATTTAATTCAAAACGGATTTAGTTTGGATGAGAGAACCTGATAAAAGAACTAAAGCACTTGACTCTACAAAATCTCACTGTACTCTACTCTACTGTAGCAATGTAGTAGTGTTGGCTGTCAAAAAGTAACAACATTTAAAGAGAGTCTGTCTGGCTGTCTATTACTTTTGCCTTGGTGCTTGTTCTATGTATTAAATCTGACTCTTTACTACTTGACTCGTCCTCATTCACATAGAGCAACGACTCTCTCCACCTTAACCAAATGTAATGTAAACTTGCCGGCGTGTGAAAAATGGATACATTGGCAAAATAACATCTCTGAGAGGGTTCCTCTAGAAAAATTTCGCTGCTTCTTTCTAGTACATTCTCTCAATATATTGTATCTTAAGTCTGTATCTATGCGTAAAGCTTAATGAATATTTTTTCAGCATCCCATGGAAAATTTTCGGATAAACATTTGGAGGAGTAAGATGTATGACTTCGTTCCATATGCAGATTTAGTATGTTTGTTTTATTAGTCATTCATCTTGAGTCAGATTCAGATTCAGTCAGCAATTGATTCTTGCCAAAGTCATCCGTCGTTTTTTGTTGCCAACATGTATTGTTTACTTGAGTATGTTAAGATGGGGTGTGGGCGTAGAAGAATGAATCACGAATTAGTGCACACCCAACACTGA
>WJEZ01000654.1:0-24829 GCA_009869925.1 Thalassaphorura encarpata
TGGTACGGCATGTCTTGGACATGCACATGGATAGGGTTTAAGTTTAATGCTTAGGATGACTAGACTTAGCCTAGGACTAGAGAAGGAGCATAGTTTTCCTCCGCCGTACAGTCAGTGGGTTAGACACACACACAAAGGGTTAGACAAGATAGGAGTCGAGACAAGGGGAAGGAACTAATTTGTTACGACGGCGACTGGATTAGTCTGAGTCTCACCCTGAGTATGTATGCATGTACCATGCCATGGCCATGTCAACCATCTTTCTTAGCATTTTATTTTATTACATTACATTAAATCCAAATATTTCCCATCCCAAGTCCCAACTCACCTTCAATTTCGGTGCAGGTTTTAAAAATTGATGCTCTGGAGGTTTGGGATTAGGGTTTCCAGCAGCCGCTGCCGTAGTCATGGTCGTCGTATTGGTTTCACCGCTCCCACTTGTCCGTGTGCTACCCGCCGTCGTCGTCGTGGTCGTTGTCGTCGTGGCCCTCATCGTGGTCGGTGACGACGTAGTAGTAGTTTTCATTTTGCTGATGATTTAAATCCAAGTTGCATCATGGAGTAGCAGAAATTTGATTCTTCCTCCTCTTAAGACTAAACAACAACTCATGTTGCTCACCTCACGCTACTGCAGTACAACTAATTCCCCGCCATGGCCATCCATGTCTTTAAGTTTGTTCGTCACACACACACACACAGTCAGACACAGACGCCACGCGTTGTCGTTAATTGAACGTAACGCAACTCAACGCAGAGTCATGATGATTTTTAACGTAGTAACGTCACTGAATTTAAGACAAGACAGGATGTAGACTTTGTTGGCTGGTTTTTTAATGCAGAGCACTACTAGGACTAGGACTAGCCTTGGTTTAAGAGAGAAGAGAATGTTCCAGGCAGCAGGCAGGCAGGGACAGACAGCCCGGTGAACAAGTACGAAATGGGAATAAAGAAAAAGAGTTTGGTTTTGGTTGTATGTGTTGAGGCCAGGGCCAGGCCGGGTTAGCCAGTCTCGCTCGCGTCCAGCCGAGCCAAGGCAAGGGGGGAAAATCCATGCCTTGCCTATTGCCTTGCATCCCTCCTCCTCTCCATCTTCTCCCTCCATTCTTTCTACCATTGAAAAATTAAATCATGGCGCCAAATCTAACAAGATATCTCCTAGACTTTAGTTTCTAGAATCATACGACTTGGTAATCATTTTTATTAAATCAACTTTTTAGTTTTTATTGTGCTTCTTGGGGTAGTAACAAAATCACAAAGTAGAAGTAGCAGTAGTAGTACTAGGCAGGCAGGCAAGGCAATGCTGCTAATGCATGTTGTGATTCTTGTCAGATTAATTGTATGCCCAACGCCGAAGCTGAAGGAGACAACATTCATTTTATTTTTTGTTTTATTGCTCTTGTTTTTTTTGCTATTTTCCATGATCAAATCCCTTGATTGAACGATTGTGCATACTTGTCAATGTGAAAAATAAAAAATAATACTCAGGCCATTTGCCTCCGTCGTTTACAAATCATGGGCAATGAAAATAATCATGACATAAATTGTGAGTAGAATGTATGGTTTACTTTAGCATTTCGTCTTGCTTCTTGCCTATCTGTTCAAATAACACGTCTTGTATTAGTTGTTTACAACATAAGTCAAAAACTACTGTGAAAGTAGTACGTGTCATTTGTCATGTATGTGATCTTTTTTGCTGACACCAGCAGATTTTTCCTCCCTTATCCATTTCAGTTGTTTATGTTCGGCCTGTTTACCAAAAATCAATTTTGCTTCATAAGCATATTTTCACATGACTCAATCTACATGATCTTTCCACTGAAACAAAATGCGTCGCTTACTTGAGTCTATTCAAGGAGATAAGACATTGCATTGTCTCTCTTACATGAGGAGGTCTCATAACGACGATATTTTTACAAACCTCACAAATGAGCCTTTTTGGAATGGTCCGATAGCAACATATGCCTTTCCGTACATTTTAATTTGCATTCTTGCACATTTGCATTGCCAAACTGCCACGCCAACTACATTGGGGCAAAATCCAGGTTGGCAATGGGAATTTCAAATAGAAATTGCCCCAAAAGTTCAAAAGTTGTTATTTTCTGTTTTTCGTAGTAATGAGATCTACTTATGTAGATTAGCATTGCTATCTACTCTCCTTGAGTCTATTAACAATAACATAAATAACTTAAAGTAAACATACCCTCAGCCGTTTAGTTGTCATTGAATCAAGTTAACATTTCCAAAATAACATCACAAAATACAATAAACACAATATTGCTCCTGTCTGACCCCGACCCGAATCAGCATTCTGAGTCTAGCTGACTAAGGCCTTATGTCGATATTCTGACGAGAAGTTAAGGTTCGACTGATGGTACTCTAACTGGCCTCAACCTTAGACGCACGGAGAACATTTAACGTTTATTCTCAACTTGGATCGAATCAACGAATCTCCAATTCACAAACAAAATTTCGGTCAATAGCCTTCCGAGCTTCCGATTCTCACCCTCCCCTCAACCCAATAACTATTATCAACTTATTAACAATTATGTTAAATACAATCTGTGGTAATCATTCGCACCGAACGCAGCATTGCATTTTGGACACTTCCTCTGCCTCATTTCATATCGAGTTCTTAAACAATCGAAACAAAATACATGGAAGCACTTGGCTAGCACAGCATCCTTCCGTTTGACTTTACATGAGGGACAGGTTAGAGATTCCTTCAAAGATCGAAGCTCTTCCACCATTACCTCATCAGCATTAGCTACAAATTCTACCTTACTTAAAGTCTCTAATTTTCCTTTAAGATTTACGAGTTCTTCTTTCAGGCGTCTTGATTTGTAAGCCTCTGCCTCCAATGCCCAAGTCTTTTCAGTCACAGCTAGGAGAGTGTCCTTCATTTGCGATTGATATTTATCTATAAATTCGTGCCATATTAAATGATTAGTATTATTTAAGAATGTCAAATTTAATGTATGATTGCTTACCCAGATGCAGTCTTATATCTGCACTAGATTGGGCACTCTCAATAAATTTTCGCTTATAACTTTCAGATGCTTGCGTTCGTAAAACCCCTTCCTTTTCCATCGCTGCTATACTGTTGAGCAAATACCTTTCCTTTTCCTCCAATTTCCGAATGACCAAACTCTGAGCTTCCAATTGCTTCGACATAGTTGTTATCTTAGATATAAAATACGTTAAAAATGGCCATACGAATGCTTGCTGAATTCATTATTCATCAACTTAGATTTTAATATTTGTAATTACCTGATCTTGCAAAAGGTCTCTCTGTTCCCTTTCAAACTTTTGCATTTGATTAGCTTTTATTCGATCACTCATTAGTTTGAAGTTTGCATCATCCTTTTCTCTCAGCTGTTGAATGAGTCTTGAGTTAGCCTCTTGCATATCTTCAAACGCTTGACCTGTGACTTCCATCTCTGTGATCAAAGTCTCTTCTTCCATTCTTTTTGCCATGACCTGTTTCTGGAGTGAATCGACTTGTCCTTCCAAAAAGTTTAGTTTTCTCATGACATCATCATCAGCTACTTTCCTCTTAGCATCCTTTTTATAATCCTGATAGCGTTTTACGGTCAATTTTAGCTCTTCTATCTCTAAACGATTTTTCTTCTCAGATGCCATAAGTTGGACACGTTCTCGTTGATCTTTACTAGTTCCCTTGTACATATCCAGGAGTAATTTAGTCTCTCGCTGTTCATTTAAAGCTTTTTTCAGTTGTGCTCTAAGATCTTTAAGATTATCGCATTCAACTTTAACTGCTTTTTTCTCTTGTTTGACTTCCTTCTTCATTGTCATATCATTATTCAACTTGTCATTTTTCATGTTCTCCACGCCCTGTAAGATAAATTAAATACATATCAATATATTAGTTGTAAAATCAATTACACGAGTCAGTCAAATTAGTGGATTAAATAATTAAAACGTTTTTAAAAACTAACATCGTTCGAAGATTCTCCATCATGGTTCATTTTAACATCCGGAGAGGACAATGATTCTTGTTTCGATGAAGATGGGACAGGAAAATCCTCATCTTCAGACGAACATTCGGACTCAGAACTCTGACGTAAAAAACGACGTCGAAGATTTCCCCTCTCGTTGAGAATACCAATCTTTATTTTCGTGACGTCCCGATCCGTCTTTAATTTCATCATTTCCATTGCCAATTCCTTATAACGCTTTCGATATCTTTGAGAATCTCCTTTGAGTTGCTGGTTATGGGCTTGGAGAGAAGTGATTAAGTGACGCATTTCACGATTTATTGGCCCAGTTTGTTCATTTGCTGCCAAATTCTGCTCAAATTCAATACGAAGCATTTCGTATTCTTTTCTAACTTGTCCCAGATTATCCTCCAATTGAACCATTTCAGCTCGCAATTTCTTTTTGATCTGAAACTCTTCTCCCTTGAAATTGAAAATTTAATAAGTGAAAAGTTAGTAATTATGTTTCCTTCTTGCCCTCATATCTAAAAAATGTAAATAATTATAACCACGGAAGTCTGAATCTTACCTCCATGCTCTCATTGTGTTTAACTTGATGTTGTCTCATGAGAAGTGACGAAGCTCGATTTTCGTCAAACTTTGTTTTGAGATTCCCACAATCATGATACATAACGGAGAATTTTGATTGGAGGCACTTATATTCCGTTGTATCGGCTACTAACGTATCTGGCAAGTGTCGAATCTGTTAACAGTAGGATTAAATAATAAAATTTCAATGAATGGAACAACCCAAAACATCAAACAATTGTATTAAAAAAATTTTTTCTCACATCTTGTTTTAAATTTTCAAGTTCTACTAATGTTTCATTTTGATTCTGGTGTAGAGCTTCTAACTCAGCTAATCGTTGGTTGACCAGCTCCTTTAGCACTTGATTCTCCCTCTGAAGATTAACAACTTCGATGTCAGTCATATCCTCCTTAAAATCACATTCCTTCTTCTCAGACTCCCCTCCATTTTTCTCTTGCAATTCTCGGTATTTTACAGCTAAATCTTGTATAATTTCAACTAGTTTATCGTTACGGTTTATAAATTTTGAAACTTCATAAGTTAAATCATCGACACGGTTTTTTAGCTCATCTTTCCTCGTAATTTCTATAGTCAAGCCATCCGTGAGTTGTTTAATCTGGGGAATTGAAAAATAGGGTCATGAGTATGGCAAATATTAAATAAAATATAGTAAAATTAACTTAAGATGCTTACTTTTAGAGATATTGGGTGATATCCCTCATGAAGGTTAATATTCCTAGCTTGCAGACGACGATTTTCAGTTTCTAACTTTATATATGCAATTTTTAAGGATTCATCAGCATCAGGTAGCTCGTCCAGAATTTCTGTAGAATAGAAATATTAATAAATATAACGAATCAAAGCCTTCTGCGTGTGCGTACACTTCTGAATATGGGAGATATCAACATTTCATCCAAATAAAAAAATATTTTTATTGGTTGAATTTCAACTCACCAGCTACGTTTTCTTTGAGTGATTTGGTAATCTTGGCACTCCGCTGCTGCAGACGGTCAAATGCTTGAAATATTTTTGCTACTGCCCTAGTTGAAACCTACATGAAAAATATCGTGTAATGTAATAGTGTAAATAGAAATTGCCAGAAATCGGGAATAACAAACTAAAAACTTACTTGTACTCGATTAACTAATTTTGTGTCCATTTCCTCGGTGTCCCAAGTGGATAGTTGCGTAATAAACGAAGTAGTTTCTTCACTTTCATCTTAAATTTAGAAAAAATTCACAAGTTAATTTTTCGCCTTAAAGGAATAAATTGAGAAAAGATTTGCCATCTTAAAATATTGAGTAGCAATGTAATTTTAGTCTTTTAGGTACAAAAACTCGAGTCAGAGATTCCATGCTTACAAGAATGAAGTTTTGACGAATAAAATTTTTTTTAAAATTCCTTAAAATTATTTTTCCGTTAAAATGATCCTGGATAGGACTAAACTGAGGAAAACACACATTTCAATAAACTCAAAATACTCCAATTTTTAGATAAAAGATAAATAATTAAAAGTAAATATTGAGGTTAAACTTACTTTTACTCTCCGACTCAATGGATGTCTCCCTGTCAAATCGTCTTAGGAGAACTCGTATATCTTCATTTAATTGATTCCAATGTTTATTTATTACATTTAGTACTACGTCGTCTTGTGTTTGTCTCGTCTCAAGTTGTTCGATTCGTAATCTAAGTTCATCTTCTAATTTTTGTCTAGCCTCTATCCGCTGCAAAGAATTAAAATTTTTAACATTAGTTGTATTCAATTCAAAACTCTGACGATCGGGGGGAAAGAGTAAAAATGTAAACAAATATACGCAGCGTGTATGTACATGTCCATTAGTCTTGAACTTTTCCCTTCCCCCTCTTTCATTTGCATTTTGTTTACCTGTTTCATTTTTTTCTTTTGAAACTGGAGGACGCTTATGTCAATTTCTTCTAATGTTGAGACTGGACCTATTCTTTGGGGTTCTATCCCCAATTTCTTTTTCTTGGCGGGTGGTGGTCCTCCCCGCTCAGGGGAATTTGGTGTAGCCGGGAATTCATCCGGGGGTGGCTTAGCCACGGACATGGCTTTAAATACAGGGACTCCTACCCCGATGTTTTCTCCTTGAACTTTCGTCGTGACGAAATTTGCTAGGAAAACGGGTAGATGAAAAATTGGCCAAAGCCAAAGCATTAGCGTTGACCTCTGATGACCCAGGTCGTCTAATCTTATCTTAGCTAGCCTAACTCTAATCGAGTAACCCCTCTCAAAATCCCCGGCTTTTTTTTCACGACGACATGTAAACTTTTAAAAAACTTTTGAGATAACCAATGCTTCTGTTAGTTGATGTTTTGATGTTGGTTGCCATCAAAACAAGGGGTACTTTCACTCTCACTACTAGTTAATTTAGGCCCTTTCTGATTCTTTCAATTACGCTCCTTCTAAAAACTAAATAATAAATTAAAAATGTGAGGCTATAAGGCTGGCTAGGTCGGTCGTCTTGATGACTAAAAATGTTGAGGCCAATTGTGATTAATCCTAAAGCCAAGCGTCGGTCTCTTCTGTTATATTGTGAAGGGTTGCCCTATACAATATCAGTTTTGAATGTAATGCCTTTCCCATCCATAGTCAATAGCTAAGCTAGCCTCTAAACTTTTCTCTCTCTATGTAACCCGGCCTTCTTCCATGTCTATGAACTCAAAATATAAGTCTGTGCAGGTAGATGGAACTCATGCGGCCCTCATTGAGCATCTAAACTTATCAATTTACCCTACCCTCCGCATTGTTCTAAAGTTAATTAATTCCCTCGTGGTTGAGCTAAAATTGAAGTCTTTTCTAGCACTATACCCTTACTTCTTTCAATCAAGCCTCCAAAATGACAAGTTTTTACTCAAGAACGTTGCAATTGGAGTTGTAACAAAGGAAAACATTTGGCGTCGTTGACGACAAATAGTAAATATCCATTGTTTGTGCGTTTGTAGTCAGGGATATGCTATTATTAGGGCTAAAAATCATTGGTTCATTTCTCAGCGTCATTGACCTCTGGCCAGAGTTGATTGGTTGGCTCCGTTTAATTTATATGCAGGACTTTCATATAGCGTTAGGGTGAAGTTCATTCACTCCGAAAACTTGGAAGAAAACGGGAAATGATACGAGCGGGTATATTAGCTGTGAGGGCAGGGGAAAGTTATACATTAAAAAATTTGTACATCAGATCTCCGGGACAAGAAAACATCACAGTGAATGAATTGACACTCAAATCAAAGACAGATTATGACATGTACTTAAAATATTGAAATCATGATGATCATCTATACATTACATTTATTTCTACGTTTTTCTAAAGGAAAGCCGGTTTTTCTATTTTTTAGAGAGGTCAACTTGAAAATTCAATGCTGATGACAAATCCTACCTACATATATTTTGCCTAATAGAGTAAAAAAATTAGCAGTCTTCTCTTGTGTGAACTATGACCCCTGCACTGTGTTTGTGCACTGTAGTGTAGTGCAGGCATTGCTAAAGTTATGTGTCCAAGTCTTTTCATTTTAATCGGCAAAAGAGATGGATAGATTTAGACGTAGAGATAGAGTTAGAGAACTTAATTAAAGTTAGCATGGAGCAATAGTAATGTCAGATCCACCCCATGACCCCATTAAACTGTCAGTGAATAGTGACAAAGAGGGTGGTGAGTGAATTAAGAATTTCAGAAAAATAAATATAGTTAGTAATTAATAATAGGAAAGTTTGCATAATGGGAAGGGAAGTGAAATTGCTAATGCTCTGCTGTGTTGTAACTTCAGCTCTTACTTTATTTAGCAGAGCTTTCCGATCTTCAATCCATCTCCAGTCATCCATCACGGACCACTGAATGTGGGGTGACCCCTGAAGGAAGTGGTCAAATCAATGTGAAATGTCAATGTCAATGTGACAACGACCACCTTGGCTCTACTGACTGACCGACACCGACAGTGAAGCGGAGAACACCGCGTGGTCATTTGGACTGTGGTAAAGGAAAAGCCGGGTAAAAAGGTTAGAGAATGTCGTGCGTTATTCTGTGTTAGTAGACTCAAAACTTTTTCTGTAATAATATGTGGCTTGGACTTGGACTAGGAGAGGACTAGGAGATTGGACTAATGCACTACTCCGTTCTTCTATACACAATGTGTCCCGTCCATCCCCTGTACAGGAACCAAACCGCTTCCAAACTTTGACCCTTCCTTGGATTGTCACACTGTCCTCCTCAAGCGCAATGCGCGAGTCAAGGTCAAGGCTAATCAAATATGACCTAACCAGTCTCGGCACGTGGAGGTCAGCAAAAACACCCGGGACTGGACTTTGGACCCACGCTGCCCGGTGGCTTTGGCTTTTGACACTACTGTCTCACATTTGAGAGAGAGGACTACTCAGACTGTTGCAGTTTCAATTGCAATGCAATAAAGAACTGAACACATACATAGTATTTCTCATGCTTTTGGCTCACGTAGTTTACTTTACTCAAATAAACCGTATCAAATTCAATGACAATAACAATACCGTATAAGAACAATACTATTTAACGATTAAAATCGTAGTATTCATAATTTCCTTAACTAAAACAACACTTGCATAAAATTAACCAAAAAAAACACATCAAATCAAAATTAATTATAAAATTGGGTAAAATCATTCAATTACCTAAAATTTTAATCTCAATCACGATTGCTCTTGGTTTTTTGTCATATAATTATTAATTAAGCCCTTAACTAATAATTTGCCCATTTTAGCAAATTGTCAATTCAGATGCCTAGATGCCTTACATTTCCATTATTGGATTTAGTTGTCATAATTATAAAGTTAAGCTTTTGACATGAGCAAAAACTAAACAAAAATTTCTCTTTAAGTAGAAAAGAGAAGAATGAAAATTACATTCTCAATTGCAAAATTCTTAAGACATAGTTTATAAATTGAAGCTCCACTTCGCTGCACAATTAATTACTTGAATAATGAACACCAATCAAGACTCGTTTGACAGAAATTGGAAAACACTTGAGACTTATAATTTGAGTAAATCAGTTGTTTGAGTAAAATTTCATTCCTGAGTAGGTAAGTAGCGAATGTCCACGGGGTGACAGACACCCATACTAAAAGTAGATTTAAATCACTAACCTTCATTGAATTTTAAAACATGCTTTTCAGGCCGTTTAGGATTTTTTTGTTTAATTTTGGCTTGGCTCATCGTCCTCCCTAACATTAAAAATTGCATTGCATAGTAAAATAAGAAATCTAAGGCAAGGCAAGGGAAAGGAAGTCCAGTCCTTAGCTGCAGCAAAATTGCATTCTTTAGGCAGCAAAAAAAATACTGTATAAAATTCTATCTGAAAATTCAGACAAGAAGGCAAAACTTAATGAATAAATACTCACTGGTTAGCCAAAAGCAATAGGCTGCATTACTCTTGTCTTAATTGTAAAAATTTAAGCAAACGTCTTCAACGCTTTGGAAAGTGAAAAATTATAGATAAATAAGTTAAATTGTACATAAATTTACTGGGAATTGTTTCAATCATAAGTCTTTCAATTAGTTGCTGCAATTGCAATTGCAGTATTCTGCCTGCTCTTGCATAAGAATGTGAAATTGAGTCCAGGGATATTTGAACTGATTTTTTTTAAATACTGTATCAAGATGAAAATACTTTCAAAAAGTTTGAATGTAAAGTACGATGAGTCCGAATTGATGCATAACTTCACTTCAATTCTTGTATAAGTAGTACAAAAAACGGAATGCAAATGCTTAGCTTAATTCCCATTATGTCTTCATAATTTAAGTAAAGGAGGAATACATTTTCATTTATAATTGCATGCAATTTGGAATAATGCATGGCTAAAAGCAGGCTTTAGGTTTAAGCTAAGTCAACCTAGCGAAGAAATTAGCGTTGAGGTATTAATTTTAACAGTCTCATAAAAGCTACTTGTGTGAAGGTCCACTTCCATTGAGTAGTGTGGATGAGGATGATGCTGAAGAATTGTTGACCTTCCCCTGTTGATCAGCCAAAGTCCAAGCTTCTAGGGATTTCTGAACATGGGCCATAGCAGCAGAGTCCATATCTCCAGCCATTCCACCTAGTTTATCAGTTTCGGACGATTTTAACACCTGAAAATTTAAATACACCATTGTTATGAAACGCTCATAAATATTAATCATTTTTTAAGAGTCATTTCTAAGCATGTGGCATTTTCTTACTTGTAGAATATTAGAAGCAACACTAGAGACTCGTTGATCACAATGGATGACAATGACTCGAATGACTGAGACGAGTTTTCCAAGAGCTGCTTGAAGTTCATTAATTTCTTGCCCCAGTAGAATGTAATCATCATCTGGGCTCGTTGTAGATCCTGGAGATATTCCTTCCAATCCCAATCTCTCAGCTTCTTGTCTCTCTAGGATAGCTTGATTTAAATTTTGAAAAGAATTATTTCCTCTTCCTCCTCCTGCAGTTAGTAGGGCTGCTGCTGTCGGGGGTGAGGAATATGGGGAAACATTGGCACTAGTAGAGGCAGAAGTATTTGATGGTAGTATTGGAATTCCTGGGCTAGGGCTAGCAGTGGTTAATTTTTCTAATTCCCCAGATGAAGGGGGAAGTAGAGGGGCTTGTGATTGTTGTTGGAGTAGTGGGACTTGGAAAGCATTAGACAACGACTTGATTAGTGGGAGGAGCAAGGAATGGCTCAATTCAGTTTCGTCTAGTCCCACGCCCATTCCAGTTCCACTTCCGCCCTTCAATCACACACAGTAAATATACAATTATTAAGAGCTCAAATTAATTAGATTAAATTGTTTTGATTAGTGCAGGTAAATGGACATCATGATATCAAGTACACATGTTAAACCGAATTTAGGACAAGAGTTAGTCTAGTGCTGAAAGCATATGATAATAAACCCTTCATAAGTGTGCGTATTTTGATTTGACTGACATAGCTGATAGCACAAGTGGATAGATTTTGATGAATTTAAATTTTAAATTCATAGTGGGTGGGCCATTTAGTTGATGAGGTTAGAAAAAATAGTATATAGAGCAGGTTTGGTTTGGTGTTGAAATGCTGTTAATTCTCGTTTTTCAATCTCAGGAAACAACCAGTTGAATTTTATGTTAATTCAGGGTTTTGGAAACTGAACAACAAAAATTATCAATTCGCCACACCTCCTCACCCTCCTTCCGGCTCCATCCAATTTACGAATAAATTACACGTCTTGTCGCTCTAATAATTCTCGAATTTGATTAGATTCAACCCACACAGTGGATTTGTAAGCTTTTTTCTGCCTCAAAAACTTGACTTGATTACAAACAGGGTTTTGGTTTAATGGAGATTTGGGATTGTGAATAAATTAATTGTTCATCAAAATCTGCACGAATCAAGGCAAATAGAAAAGGTTCAAAGGTTCTCACCGGGGAACTAATCCGCTCATGTGGAACTTTATATGTTTTGAGTAGAATTTCGATCATGGTCAGAACTCGTTGTTTCATTTGTTGAATTGCTGAAGTTCCTTGAGTCAGATGAACTCTTTGTTGTTGGAGTTCTGCCTTAGAATGAGTTTCAAGACGATTAAGGAGTGCCAAAGACTTGAGGGCTTCTTGCTTGTGTTGTTCGCTCAGACGAACGAGTGATGAACATCGAGACTCAGACTCTCGTTTTACACCTTCAATTTGATCTCGTAGCTTCTTTGCCTACAAATATTAGATATTACATTAAATTAATTTCTATGACTAACTGTAAAATGTTCGGACAGCAAAATCGAAAAGATCCATATCATGTGTCATGCAGTAGGTGCCATAGGACAATTATGAATAAATGTATAGAATTGCATATTGGATCCGTATACTAACGGAAAAGAAGGAACCGAGTGAGTGAGTGACTGATTCATCCAAGGAACGGGAAATCCTTGTGAAAACTTTTTATCCTTCTGTCTTGCACTTGACAGGTCTTCTCATATCTCTGGGCTCAGGGATTCATTCAGAAGTTTCTTTTTATTTAAATACAGTATGAAAAAATTGTATACAAGATTCTATTATACCCTCATTCATCCAAATGTAACCTTTCCTTGGATTTTAGCCTCAAGATGAAGACGTGATGTCAAATTCACAATTCACAGACTAACTCGAATGAAAATCCAAGTATCATCGTCTTCAATCAGATTATGCATTCTCTGAACATCTCATTCCTCGGTCCTGGCTAAAAGCTAAGTCTAAGGCTAAAGTTTGTCTACTGCTCACTCACGCACACAGTTTAAGTTATTCTCCGAAAATGTCTTTTACAACTACAACTTTTACAGTGAGTTGACTTGTGCAGTGCACTGTGCATGAATGATTCATTCACGAATAGAAAATCCAAGAATCATAAGAAACGAAATCTCTGTGTGAGTTATATTAATAAAACTAAAGGAATAGGGCAACAACAACGGTATAATTTCATCTGAGCCACAATTAAACTGTCAATGCTAGAACTAATGACAAAAAATTAGAAGACATTTTCTTACCTCCAACTCAGTTTCAGCCAAAGTTTCAGCCAATGTTGATTTTTCAGCTTGAAGAAAGTCAATCATTTCTGTTGTCTCAATTTGAACCTCTTGCATTTGTTTTTTCATTTCTTTATTGACTGCACTCAAAGTTTCATAGTCCATTTGGAATTGAAGAGCTTTCTTTTTGTAGCGTTCAACGAGAGAATCTAAATGTTTGACTTGTTCTGCATGATCCCATCCTCCTAGCCCTCCTTCCCCTGTAATTGGGGGTTCTGGGGAAAGTTGAAGAACTGGACTAGATCTCCCACCTTCTCCAACGCCAATCATCATCATTTCTGTCTGAACTCCACGATCCTGGCGTAATCTTTTCATGGCACTACTCGTCGTTTGACTCATGACGGAAGATATCTTTGAAAATAATTTGGCTCCAAAATGTTTTTCTTTTGACATATTGCCCTTGAGGGGAGTAGATGTAGAGAATAGCCCACTAGAATTGGCATTATGAATTGAATCCCCACTCCCTGAATTATGGGAATTATGTGAACTTCCACTTCCATGATGAGAAGAATGATGACGATGTTGTTGCTGGTTAACCATGAAAGGATTTGATGACCTTTGTTTCCCGGCTTTGGTCTCTTGCATTTTTTGGAGACGAAGGGCTGAGGTACGCGTACTCGGTGGTTCCCACATGGGGGAAGTTTTCCTCGTCGTCCCTCCACTACTGCTCGTACTCCGAAGAGACCCTTGGCGTCTGAGGGTCAAGAGTGAATTTGGCCCACTTCCAGAGTCTCCACCACCCACGCATTTGTGCTCTTCTAGATAAGTCATGCTCTTTGACATGAGATCCGAGGGCACTCCTGGTTCACCAGAACCATTCTCACAAGGCCCAACCCTTGGCCTTTGTTTTAATCTCACAGTCGCATATTTTTCAATTCTTTTCAATTTGGAAATCATACGATCTTCCGGGTAAGAGGCACTCACACTCTCACTGGAAATTGAGTCTGAGAGATTGAATTTGGCTCGGGCCCTTGGCCCAGTGTCTGAACGTGTCATTGTTGGACCACCACTGCTGCTCCCTAAACTATCCATCGATGATTGCTTATCACTTCCACTCCCACTTCCCCTTGAATCACTTTTTAGAATCGACTTGATTGGTTTTCTTTCGACAGAAGAAGATGGGGTAGCTCCACTAGCAGATGTTGGGACATGAATTAATCTACGTGGGGTTCGAGATGGGGCTGCTGGAGTCGTTGTTCCTGATTTAGAACGTCTAGCACACCTTGGACACTCTGTCCCTTGACTTACAGATGGACAAATCTTTTGTTTTTGCTGTTGAACTTGCACTTGTTGCATCCTTGCCCTTGTTCCTTTGGATAAAAGTGGTTGTTGAGCAGCGGCTCCTGCCCCAGAGCCAGAACTTTGGGTTTGAGAGGAAGGACCGCCTGTTTTAGCTTCGGCACCTCTTCCCCCAGGGGTCTTATTTTCTTTTTCCTCTGAGGAAGTATCTCTTGTAATCAGAGTGGCTGTACTACTGTGATTACTTCGACAGCACTCTCCATGCGCATGCGTTTGTTCTCCAGGCTCACTGTACCAACTTATAAGGGAGAGTGGCATTTCTTCTGAACCACTCGGGAATGAGCCTCCATTGGTGGTCCCTGATCCAATGCTTACACTTTCATCCATCAAGGACCCACTCACACTTACAGTTCCACCCGTTGCAACAGTCACAGAGCTATCACCGTGTCCACTTCCTTCCACACGGAAGTTTGGAGCTGGAGCAGCCCCGTCATCACCTGAGAAGTTCATAAACAACAATACTAAACGGAATTGGGTTTGCAAAAATACATGCGTCGACAATAACAATAACAATAACAATATCGAACACCAGCCAGAGTCTTAATATTATTTTCGTATTCCTTAAATTCTACTTTAGGGAGGGTATTAACCTTAGAGTAGCACCTGACTTACTTTCTTCGTTAAGTGTTAAAAACTAAATATCTGCTAAGATGAACGTTATGAGCTACTAGAATAAGATGCCTGCATCGCTAATGCTAATGCAATGAACGATGGTTCGTCCCAAAGAAGTGAGACATTTTTAAGTATTTTTTGAACACATGTTTCCTTCACACGTTAAGGTTAAAAGTCAAAGAAATAATAAAATTACTCATTTGATGCACGGGTCATAAAGTACGTCTAAGCTAATCTATACCAGACCGTGCCGTGGTGTGAAGAAAATATGCTTAGCGTGGCTTTCCTTTCAAATTCAATGTGCTTAGCTTATTCCGCAAACCGTGGATGATGAGACAGAAAGAAATGCTTCCTTCCTTCACCAAGTCCATCATTACTCCTACTCCTCCTAATTATGTTTTATGTCTATGGAAAGTGCGGATTAAGAAAAAGGCGTGCAAATGCTTGCTAAGAATATACAAACTCAACTCCTTTGCAGTCATAAAAAGAAAAGAGCCGTCTGACGACATGCTGCAGTTTCCGAGGTCTCGAAAGCATTAGACATACATAATATAAAACCCAGTGAAATTGGTCGTTTAGTGCGGCAAGGCAATAGCCTCATCGGGCTTTGTTCAAAGTCATAACTGCATTATTCAATATGCAGTGCAAAAAATTTTTAATCTGAACCACACTATGAGAAAGAACAAAAAAAAACTTTGGATATTTGAATACATTCGGTAGCGAAGAAAATCTAGAAAAGTTCGGCATTGGAAATAAATGTTACTTTGTCAGGCTATCAGAAATTTTCCAGGGCAATTTTGCGAAAATCTATTTTGACTATTCTAAAAAGTCCGGAAATGAAATGCTTACCTTGCCCCTTAAGGGGTTCCTGCTTAGATTCATCCCCTTGTCCAGGATTTGTTTCACTTGGAGCAATGATTTTTGATCCCTGTGTTGTATCAATAACAGGTTGTCCAAGACTAGGATCAGGATGAAGAGTACCAAGAGGAGCAGCGGCAGTTGTTGACGAGGTGGTCGTAAGACTTTCACTGAAGTGAGTTGCCGAAGTCGACGTCGGACTTGTAGTAGTCATCGTTTCCATATCAACACCCCTTGCCTTTTTCCTTTCCTTCTTTTCCACTCAATCAACCTACTACCTCACATCAGGCCAGGCCAAGCTAAAACTTAGCCTTCCCCACTACTGTACCCTACCCCAGGTAGGTAGGCAGGCAGGTCTCAGTCGTCGTCGTCACCACCACACTAACCTAACTCAGTCACAATTCACAAAACAAGAGGAATCAGGTAGCACCAGCACCAGCCCTCACTTCTTATGTAATCACCGTCGTTCTCAGCAACAAAAGTCACGCTTCGCCAAATGTCCTAATGAAAAACAGACAAAAAAACACAGTCAAAACATTGCAATTGCAGGACAAACAAAACATTCGGATATTGCAAAAAATCACAAATTACACTGGTGGGTGTTCCTCTGAGAAAATATTTTACAAAACGCCACGGAAATATTAATACAACTAGCCTGTACAGCACACTGCTTTTAATTTCAGCCACTGGTTGTAATTTTTATTTGCCTGATTTAAATTAAAACTGAGGAGAGAAAAGAAAAGTCAGCAACGACATGCTACTCAAGGCGGTAGACAAATTGAACTGAACTGGGTTAGTTTGATTTATTTGCCTATTTATTTACAACCTGCCCAGTCATCACTTCACAATCGTTGCGGCTGATAATAAAATTTAACAACTAATCGAATGTAATTTTGATGACCTTAAGAGATAAGACTTGAATTGTGTTGTTATTTGGATTCAAACCAAATGTTATCTGAAAACCTGCACAACACAATCAAAATGGGACAATTCCTGCACTCTTGAATCACCACTGAGCTGATGCGGTTCCCTGAACTCATTTCCGTACTCGGCTCAACATTACGTTACGTTGATTTCGTTGCGTAGCGTAGGGCTTAATCATATTTTGTATGATTAATCCACCTCAAGTACGTAATCACATTATATGGTGTGTCTCTGTGTGTAATTGCAATCGCAAGTTGAGTTAGCGAAATAAATTCACCTCGACTTTACTCAAGTTTTTAAATTCCTAAATAATAAAAGTTTTTCAAAATTTTACCAAGAAAATAAAAATCAGAAAGATTTGCTGTATTTGTATTATACTACAACACTGGACTAGTATTCAAGTATTCACTTGCTAACATTTGCATATGCAATGCATGTATATTGAAATATTTTTATGTTCTCTTCTCTTCCTGTTTTTTTTTCATGTGTGAGTAAGGCAACAATAGCATGCGGTTTTATGTAGCTCCAACACGAATTAAAATGAGAAAATGCGTTGGAGAAATTTTATGACCATACCGTGGCTCGGCTCATCAGAATAGAAGATGAAGTTCATTTTTATTTACAAGGCGTAGAATATTTTTCACACGCCCAAAAATAACACCATTTCAATTTGCATGCTTGGAAAAATTTCTAACTAACACACCAGGTGCAAAAAAAACTCTGTTCTCTGGATTTTAACATCTACAGTGAAACAGATTAAAATTAAACATTCAATCCGCTATCTTTCTCTACCTACCGCATCCAAGAACCATGGGAAATAAATTATCCAAAGTAGAACAAAGGATGTCAAGTTGAGCTAGCTAATATGACGAAATGGTATGGCATGCTATGGTACGGTAGTTAAATTATAAACTGGGTAAATGTCATTCTCAGGTGAATCAACTGAGAAAAATATATTGTTGTACAACTTTTTTCCTCTCTGTGTCCTCCGACATCATCATGCACTTTTTTAATATAGCAGACAACCAAGTAGTTAAACCCTTTGTGTTCCTTTGACCAAGTTTCCTTCAACTAGACTAATCTGAAAAAAATAGTTTGAAAATCCTTTTTATTTTAGGCTACGCACTTTAGTTTACACATTTTGGAGTTGGTGTAACAAATGCATCCATCCGTTACTTACTCTGTTGCTCATGTAATCTCATGCAATGCAATGGAATGATGAGGACAAATTAGATTCGCTCCATAATCCCAATCTAATCCAACTCAATTCCCATTTCACTCCCATGTAATCCAATGTAATCTTTACATTTGTATACTTTCAGCCAGCTCAGCAAAAACACAGGTGAGGGACTAAAAGCTCAACCTCACGTATTAGTTTTTATTATAGCTTTAGCCTAAATCCTTTCTTTGTACTGACTGAGAGAGACTGGGACTAAAAGCCGCATCAAATAAAATAAAACGAATTAAACACACAGATCTGTCGCTAATAAAACCATAACCTTAATCTTAATCAAAAGTATAGCTACTAGCAAATTTTAAAAGATGACACCTGTCACATTAAATCTAATGGACATGAGAGGTCATCAAAGGTTAATCCAAAGTCCCCTAAATAAAATGTAAAGACATGGTCTGAGAAAAATTTCACGTCAAACCATACACTAACCAAATGCTAAATGCTGAGGATGCTTTGAAATTCGTGACAGTTCAATGATATAGGATTAGCTTTTAAAATTTTAAACTAGGCTCTGCCGATCCCTGTTAATGCATTGCGTTTGAGAAAATGGAGTAAAAGAAATTCTCTCTGTGTGAATAGATTCTTCTTAAAATGTCATTGCACCGTAGTGACAGTGTCAGTGTCTCAGAATTTGATACAAATCAGAATTAAATGTCGCTGCAATTGAAAACCTAAATTGGTCATGTATGACCTTGCAGTTTTTAAAAATAGCTATGGTCACTCTCTCAGCCTGTCGTTGTCAACAGATCGCAAGACCCACGTTGAGTTCCTTGAAGAAATTCAATGTAAGGATTGAGCCGACATGACATTTGAAAACATTTGACAGAATTTCACTCGACTAGTTAGTTAGTTTGGCTGAATTGAATGATTGGCTGCCACACGCAAGGCACGATGCGATACGACTTCGACTCGATTGACATAAGAAAATAAATATATGCAGAATAATATTCTTTAATTGGATATCTCTTCTTCTCCTTGCTCGGCCCTAAGCATTCAACAGGATCGACGGATCTCAAGAAAAAATAAACACTCATGCATGAAATTCATCATAATGTAGTGCAAGGAAGAGCTTTTTTTTATAGAGTCTTTGATTGACACGATCAACATAATCATGCACAAATCTCTCTTTCATTTAATCTTAGTTAGTCCCCAAAGGCAGCCTAATTGACAAGGGAAGTCTTGGCAATGATGTGAATTAATTATTATGCAATTGCAATGGATTCAAAACCAAACCTTAAGGCTTTGGCTGGCTCATGAATGTTAATCTAATTCCTAGAGGTGAAATAAGAAAGAACCGACAAGGCAAACCTTGAGTTCACACTTTAAGAATCAAGTGTTGAAGCATTGAATTGAATTGAAGGAAGGATTTAAAACAAAAACACCCACACCCATGTCGGCAGGAGGGTTCCTGTCATTTTCATTCTTTTCACCCTCCTTCACAAATTACCCCCTGTGTCCGTGATGACCTTTTCGTTTAATTATTTTTCATGCACAACTCCCTCCCTGCTGATCCCAGGTCGTTGTCAGTTCATGTCTAAATTTACTTCCCTTCATTCGCCATGGGTACTAAACTAAAATCAAAATTTTAAATCCTAATCTTCCAGTACAATAACAATAGCAAAGGAAAAGGCAATGCATGTACTCATATTCGAATTGGCGTGCCTTTGTTAGATTCTTCGCTTGAATATTTCGGAAATGGCGCAAAATGCATCTCAGCGGAAGCAATTAAAAGAATTAACAACCAGAGTAACCTCTGAATCTTTTCTGCGCCCACACCTTGAGCAGAAAGAGAAAGAAAAGGTGCTCCATGTAAAAGGGGTCCGAAAAGTAGCAATATTAAAAGTACCTTATCCTGCACAAGCAAAATAAAAATGTCTAGGCTGACGCCGAAGGTTCGAAACTGTATAATTTGTAATTTATATTCTCATTCTAATATCTCAATTCTAATAGTAAATTGAAAATAAGCTCTTGACAGACAGACAAGCAAATTTCTTATCTATTTTCACACGGAGTGCGTAGTGCAGTTTGCAGTACAGGTGCGTATTGCACTTCCTTCCTGTCAATCAAAACCCATGCCCCATATTGTCAATTCAACCCAAAAAATGCTAAGCTTACCCTCAACAAAGCACAATTTCGTCTTAGCTCTCAAGATTTTCGTACTGACAAATTCAAAATATATAATTTCACTCTCACCAGATTTTGACACAAATAATTTGTACGATGAGTGCTATGCATTCATATGCTAGTCAGCCCCTTCTGTCCGTCTCAATCAGCTTCACTAAACAAACTAAAATGTCAAAAGAAGGGCATGAACTGACTGAGAAGGAAACGACAGGAGCAGAATTCATTCGTTTCGTTTCA
The DNA here is from genome assembly GCA_009869925.1 of Thalassaphorura encarpata. Taxonomy (NCBI): domain Eukaryota; kingdom Metazoa; phylum Arthropoda; class Collembola; order Poduromorpha; family Onychiuridae; genus Thalassaphorura; species Thalassaphorura encarpata. Next base: position 20,344 of record WJEZ01000654.1, read on the forward strand.
TTCATGCTACACATTTACTATTCAGGCGCAACATTGGAGGAGCAGAGCGCACAACTGTTTCAAGTATAAGAGTTGACGAAAATCACATTTATGAAGGGACATTAGACATTTGTATGCAAGTCGTCGAGAAAAACGATTAAAGAAGGGCATTATCAGAAGAGACAAGACAAGAAGGTGAGGTGAGAGACAAGGACTGGGCCTGTTATGTTCTATCAAAAAAATATCCAATTAATAGGCACGGATAGACAATCTGCATCTGTAACTGCATCCATGTCTAGGTGTTTGACTGACAACGACAACGGAGAAGGGATTTGGTATTTTGATTATGTCATCCTCCATTAATATTAATAACCACGTCCCTCGTGACCCTCCCGAGGCAATAGGCCCGGCCCAAGCGAGAACAGAGATGAAAATTACACAATGCACAATACTGAAGCCCAGGGACAATCGGACGCTCAGATTTACTAGACATTATTTCAATAAATTCACATATTGACTAGAGATTGTGCACAATTTCTTATCTAGTCCAAAACAACATGATTCCTTATCTCTTATTTTTTTAACTTGAACTGAGTGAGTTACAGTAAAAATAAAAACATGACAAGTCACTTACAGTATAATAAAAATGCTCTCTCAGAGTAAACCTAATGTTGGCATTTCACAAAAGTCCGTTAAGTATTAACGATTAGGCAATAACCTTAATTCCATAAGGAAACCCACCTTTCCTAGGTCACGTCCTGAACTGATTCTCTGTCTTGAGATCTTTTATGTAAAGAAAAGTTAATAGAGGTTGTGGATGTGCCATACCCTCAAATTTATGATTAGAGTCCCATCCCAACCTCTCGCACTAAGGAAATTGGGCTCAAGTGGGTCACCTCCCCATTTATTTCGTTTTATTTTATTATAGCTTGGAAAGGAATCGTGAATTTAATAATAGGAAACTGTACAAAATGAACCAAAATGAAATACATGGCATGGTTATATTTGACCATGAGCTACTAATATTTCAAATCTCTAATACTCACCTCACATCTGCGCAAAATTTATATTTAAAAAATCAAAGACAAAACTGAGGACAGTGGTTTTGAGATTTGGCTTCAACATTAACCATGCTATTGTCATGTCATGTCAAGTGTCAATTTTGAAAGCTTAGCTTAGCTCTGGTCTAGTGATTGAACTCAACATGACATGCGTGAGAAATCAGACTCAAGAAAATTATTTCTTTCATGTATGACCATGAGCTACTAATATTTCAAATCTCTAATACTCACCTCACATCTGCGCAAAATTTATATTTAAAAAATCAAAGACAAAACTGAGGACAGTGGTTTGAGATTTGGCTTCAACATTAACCGTGCTATTGTCATGTCATGTCAAGTGTCAATTTTGAAAGCTTAGCTTAGCTCTGGTGACTGAACTCAACATGACATGCGTGAGAAATCAGACTCAAGAAAATTATTTCTTTCGTGTGTTGTCCTACACAGATTAATAATTACCGGCCAGTGCCAAATGCCAAAAAGTTTTCCCTTTCCTTACTTGGCATAGGCTTGAAAAGCGGTTATGCATATTTATTCATTTATCTGATTGAGTGTATTATCCCTGATAATATCATAATTAGGAATTGGCACTCTCATTGTTAACCTAACAGAGGCAGTCACTCAACTAATGTTTGGCAATTCAACTCCTGTAACAATTAACAATTGCATTTCTAGATAAGGAGAATTCGTAATGGAATTGATGGACAACTGAATTCCTTTGATTTCAGTAAGATGAGAATAAAACTGACCTCCTAGATTTCCTTCCTAATCCGGAGTGATTGTGTGTATTGATTATTTTACGTACGAGTAGTGTTCAATATCTAATCTGTCAAATGAAAGATCAATGGACTTTGGAAAAATGATTTTTTGAGGCTACAGATCAGCGGCACAGTGGCAGATGAGGAAACCATTTTTGCACGAGCTTAGTTTTTAGTTTGACTAAGAAACCTGTTTGGTTTTGGTCATAAATTCTATAATCCGTCATAAGCTACCTCTAAATTAAGGGTTGATTATGATCGTAAAGAACTACCGGTATTAGGAAGAGCAAGGGTAAGTGCCAATAAAGCCGCCAAGTCAAGTCATCGCTACAAGAGATCCACTTAATTTACTACTTGCTCATAAAAATGAACAAGTCGGCAAATTACAAAAGAACAGGTTCCCCCAACCAACATAAAAGTGCGAACTGCAATTGTAGAGCCAAGTTTTGCAAAATGGGATCACTTTGACTTCGTTAAATGTAATTTTGTAGGAAATATTAGATGGGCGAAATAAAAATTCAGAGCAGAAGAAAAGGAAGGCAAAACAAATAATATAAACAAACATTTTATCATGAAGAAGGTGCCGCCGCTGTCAAAGTATTTCAGGATATCCGGCTCAACCGCTCAACTCCAATCGACTAAGCTTGTAAGCTCTTGTGCCTGGAGCGACGACTACTTTTACTTCATTTATTTCTTCAAGATAGTTCATAATCCCATCCAATTATGATCACCATTTGACTTATTGACTTAACATTCTGCTTTGCATCTCCAAGCCCAATTTGTTAAGCTTCCTCCTTTCAATAAAAAAACACTACATTTGCAAGTATTATTGCCAAATGAGCATAATTTATTCAGATTTTCTAATTTGTGCAATGAAAATGTGTAATAAATTTGATTCCGACTTCGTGTCATGATTATTGTCTTTGCTTTGATAAATGGATTTCTTTAATTTAATTTCCTATCGCTTCATGAATTTTTTTAAGAATACGTACTGGATTTGGTGTTATTGCGATATCCTGTTCCTGCCTTGCCTTGCCTTTGCCTTGCTTTTAGTCTAATCTTCCAAGATGAATAACGGAATAAAAGAATGGATGAGATCCTGTTGGTTGCCAAGCATTCCTGCCTAATAACTAACTGGTGCGATCAATCAACATCAAATAAAAACCACACCTTCCATCCTGTATTATCAAAACAATTCTTTCCTTGAGGCTAAAGCAAGCAAAGCCTGTGCTAGTCTACCTGGGTGGTTTTAGTTTTATTGTAAATTCTATGATGGAACGAATTGACACAATTATTTCTTCAATTTCATATGAAATTTTCCCTGCGAAAGGGCGGGTCCATATAACTGAAAATCATGACCCATATTTGTAAATCGTAAGTTTGTAAAAATTACGCTCTAACACCACATGCAAGGATGGACGGATGAAACATGAGATGTAATTATCCTGCCTGCATAATTTAATAGTCCTTGCTATTGCTTTCCTTGTAAAGATAATCAGAACTGGTTAGTTTGGAGTACACAAAATTGCTCTGAGGATTTTAAATTACAAATTCCATCTGAACACGTTTGTCATTATCGTTGAGTGTGGTTTATGGAGGAGAATGAATATGAACCACTAATTTAAATCTGATTCGTCCTTTGACACTTGCGGCATTTTTCAGATACAAATGCAAATCATTTTAATGTTCATTCAAAACTACAAGAACCTTCAAACTTGTGTTTGAACTTGAACGGAGAAGAATCCAGGGCAGGGCAATTGAATGGGGGAATTTTACATTATGAACACATTGTTGAACTCAGTCGTTGCGTTGTAGTGGATGGAAAACACACAAGAGGAATAAATTCAACCCCGTCTCCCTTCATTTATTTTGACATCTCCATCTAATCTAACCCTAAGGAATTTTAACTCTTTCATAAATTATAAAGAAGAAAAGGAAGAAAACTACACAGAGCTAGGGCTAGGCGGGTGTGTCTCGTTCTCGTTCTTATCTAACCCTTCTTCTCCAGAAACATTACCATTGCACTCAGACAGAAGTCAGAATTGAAGGTGTGGCGTGGCAAACATTTGTACCCGGGTATTTCCGTCCTTACGTTACGACCGCCAGCTAGTAAGGGCAGGGCGAGCAGTAGGTTGGGTCATTAATATTTCAGAACAAATCCATCCGTGGGGATAAATCTAACTTAATAAACTATCCACCCTAACCATGATGAGTCTTGAAAGTTGGCTTAATGGATTGCCATACTTTTTCGGATTGGTTTTCTTGTTCTTTGCTAAGAGACTACAAAGATAGATATGTTGTATGGACCACAATGCAATAGGTGAATATTCCATAATTAATAGCAGCTAGAATATGGTTTGTGTCTCCCTAACTAGACTTGGCTTGACCCTTGCTCTAAATATGGACCAATTTATAATTTCAATTTCCTTTTTACAAACACATTACATCTGGTTATGTCAATGTGTAGAGTAGAGGATTCTATTGATTCTCCCTTTGAGAAAATGCATCCCCTGACGTCTGTCTCCAGCCTAATGGCTAATAATGATTCTTCCGAGTGAGCAACCCTTTAGCCTAGCTAGCACATCCAGATATCCGTTTATTTCTTTATCCATATCCTCAGTTTAGTTTATTTTCTAAACATAAATGTCTCAAGAATCGTTAGTGTGATGAGTCGGCATGAAGATTTATTGG